>SNQJ01S0065373.1:25366-47083 GCA_010110895.2 Picea sitchensis | reverse complement strand
GAGCTTTCTAATTTAAATTGAACTAGCAATTTAATAATAGGGAAAGCCATTAAAACCTGTAAGAGAATTTGGGGACACCTAGGAGTGATTCTAGGAGTAACTCTAGGTGGGTGAGGGAAATAAATATAATTAATTAGTTAAAGAAATTAATTTATGGAGGAATGTAGGGGATGGGGGACACTTGTATGAAGATGATTTTTTACAAATTTATTTTTAGAACTTTAATTAAATGAGATTTTAGGAAAGAAAGGAAGTTCGAAACTCTATATAATGAAGGAAGGAGAAGGATGAAGGATCATCTTTTGTTTGCGTAATGTTACGCTACAGAAATATCTACTTGACTGATTTAACTTGTGGGAGTTGGGATACCCAGGTCGGTGAGAAGTGGTAGCTCAGCCTTGCGAGGCGAGATGGGAGCTAGTCGAAATCTCTGGATAGTGTGTGTGTGGCCCCTTTGAGGCTCGGGGGGCTAAGGGGGAAGAAGAGTACCCCTAGCAATGGTTGGGAAGTATCGGTGAAGTCTCGCTGATCGGCAAGTGGGAGTTGCACAAAGCATGCAGATGTCACTCAAAGCGGGAAATCAGGAAACAATACGCTCTTTTCATTTTGTATAGTAAATGTTGTAGGTTTTATGCTTGGATCTGCATGTTTGATTAGGTAAGTAAATTGATTGTCTAGATTGATGTCTGAAATCTTTCTTAACCTAGCTCGATGATGGATTGTCTTCCATGGACTTCATTTTCCTGCATGTCTTGACCACCTGGTTGTGTTTGATTGTGTCCTTCATGGTTTCTTAGCCTTCAACCCTAGCTCACCAGTCCTTGCCTGAGCAGTGGGCCAGGAACCTGATCTACGGTCGTCGCCTTGGCGTTAAAAGACCTATGGATCTCAATGCCTTTCTTTTCTGTGCGAGGATGATGAGAAAAGGACGCACCTGTTCACCATCTACCCAGTGGTTTCTCTTTCTTGATTGACGGTCATTGTGCCTTCCTACATTGAGTACTTCCGCCGCAGTTATAATTCCTACCCCCAAATTTTAACTCTGCGTTTTTATGCGTGGATGGATAAAATTTTAACCCTATGTTTTATGTATTGATGGAGAATTATAACTCTGCGTCTTGCTTGTGATTAGAATGCACCACATATTTTCTCTCCTACTATTTTGCTTCTGCGAGGCAAAATTATTGTTTCCCTATGTTTTTATTTTATGCCTTCACTCCTTTCCCGCGATGAGATACATCTGATCTCTGGATTTGATAAACTATTTAATAGAGTTCTTGCGATTTATTAACTGTTATCTTTTATCTCTGGTTGTTGTAAAAAGGTTGTAATCGCCCATCATAACCACGATTATTATTGAATTCTCAAAGAATTTCTCTGGGCTCATCGTCTACACTGGATTTGATGCCACAACTTGAATTCGTTTAATTTGGACTTTTTACCTCTGTTTTTACTTAAAATTTACCCTTGTTCCCTCAATGATTTTTCCTTAGCTTTGTTGCATTTTGATGAAGAATCCTTGCTCGGTGCGTTCTCCTTTTTGCTTAGCGTTTACATACATGGATTCCACACATTATCTTTCCTTCTCTGCGTTTTCCCAGGGATGTATCCCAACTTACTTCCTCTGAAATTTTTCTGAGAATTGTAAAGACCTCTGTGATTTTTGGTGCCCTCTGCAATTGAATTTTCGTCATCTTAGTTTCATTCCCACTGCATTTCAGGAGGGTTATGGCTCTATGCCTTCCCATTGTTCCCATGATTTTCTTTCCTTAAAGACTGCCCGTGAAATTTGGAAGACACTGCACCATTCGACGGGTTCGTCTCCTTCACGAATTTCTCGGTAAGACTGCCAGAAGAATCTGTGCCCTCAGTCTTGTGTGTTCCTTATACTGACGGCTTGAGGACTGCAATCACCTTTTTCTTTATACCAGTGTGACTTCATTGTTGAGCGATTTTATACCTGTGTGACTTCTTGAGTGAGTGTTTATTTTAGGAGCGTTTTGACCTTTTAGGTACAACGTTTGCCTTTTAGTAATGACATAAAATTTGAATGTCTTCCTGGTGTGTCCTTGTACACGTTTTTCCCTTTAGATGCGTAGCATTTTTGTTGATTGAGTTGTTGTTGATTGGGCACGATTGCCAGAATTTGCAGCCTGCATTTTGCTGATGTATGGCACAACGATTTGCCTTTATAAGTGTGGGTACCGTATCTTGTAACCTCCTTAAAACTTATTTTGATCTAAACATTATATTTAATGGTTTAGTTAAGACAACTCCAAATACCTATCTCATTATGACATTTTCTTTTCTTTTTAAATGTTCTCTTTTATTTTTAAATTTAAAGAGATTTGCAAAATATCTTTAAGCACATGCAAAGTATAAGTTTATTATATGAATTAGTAAATCTTCATAATAGTTAATCAAAATTTTTATTATTATTAAACATTGATTGATTTGTCTATTTCTTTGCAAAGTGGTACACCCTTTTCAGGGGTATAGTGCATTTAGGTGTAGCTTTTATTGTAATACTTGAATTCATGGAGATAAGATTCATCCTTGGATTTAAATAAATGTATATTTTGATTTACATCTTTATTTTTTCATACATCAGAATGAATTCACTTTGTTTCTATGATTACAAAGAGTTGTTCATGCGGGTTTTATGGATACCTAGATAGGTTGATATTTATTGTATTTTACACGGTAGCTTTATGGATTGAAAATTTCATATATTTACTTTTTCAACCATTTAATAGCATCTGGTTGACCGCCTCTTCATTTGATTAGACAACCTTTAAATTTAATTGACCAGACTTGTCCATTAGTTTTAACATTCATTAAACTAGACTTGCTAAATCAGACTGCAATATTGTTATTTAGATTTTAATTGTTAACCACAATGAAGTTCAGACTTGCTCAATTGATGTGCCCTTATGGTTAAATTAGATGGTACCTTGATGACAGTTTATAATTTATAATTTCTCAATTTGAACAGTAATAACGATAAATTAGATTGAACATCAATGACAAATTGCAATAGACGTGCCCCGCTAGAATGGTAACCCATGATTAAAATGGATGGTAATCTTGACTAGTTTAGACTAGGTGATTGGTTGGGGTTGTTGACGAATTCATTTGTTAGCTTTCTTTTTTTGTTGAGGGTGTTGTTATTTATTATTAATTAATGTTTGTACTTGGTTTTATAGACGTTTAATGTGATTGGTCGCTCACTGTAAGGGTTATAGTTACTTGTGTAATGAATTCTGGGTGTGTTGAGTTGTTAGGATGATTGTCCTTAGCTTAGTAGGCTTGGTCTGCTTGTGACATGCGAGATGTAGACACCTCCTTGTTCCTCAGAATAGTCACCAACCTTGAGACCTTAAATGGTCAAAATCGATGGGAACCTGGGCTTGAGCGTTGCTTATGTGTCCTAGAGGTCCTAACCATTGCAGGGTAGGACGGGCGGGTAATCATTCTTATTTTTCATCGGTTGAATGCCGTACATTGCTTCCAGGTGCTTGATGTGCTTTTATGTTAGGTCGTTATGTTGTTGTTGTGTGAGTTGCACGTGTCATGTTTGTTTTCGTGTTGCGATGTTGAGTATAATGTCATTATTACCTTCCTATACACACACACACAAAAAAAAAAGAGTTAAGGGTGCTTTTACCAGTTGTACATCGTAGGAGTCGTATCGGATGGGGATGTCACAGATATACTATGTTGATATTTGCATAATAGATATAGAGTCATATTTACATGGCAATTCATTAATTATTGTTCAGAACTATCCCATGGATCAATCCAATCATGACAAGGTACATGTTTTTCCTCTTATTGTTCATTTAAAATAGAATTCATTGTTTTTCTAATATATAAATGTAACTTGTTGAAAATTATAGTTGACACTAGATTCAATGTCCAATTTGGTATAATGTTCCGATCATGTTGGAATTCAAACATTTTTTTATAATGTTTCATGAAGTTTAGAGAATAGCACAAGAGTTTGAAAAGACAAATCCAACTAAGGGGCTCGATAAATCAAAGTTCATTCAACTTTCAGAAAATCTAGAAATAATTGGAGTTGCATGTAAGATTGGGGAACCAATTCATCATAAAATCAATGAGTACATGGATCTCAACTATGGGAAATCAGATGGGGCAATCTGATGGATAAATATAAGACAAAATCATCAATCAACAATATGGAATGTTGAAGGTATAATATTTTTTAAAACATATATAATTATTATTTGTGTTCAATTTTATTGAAGTAATAATCATTTTACATTTTAGCTTTACCAGATGAAGAAAAATACAAAAGGTTGGTGAGGATGTGGGGGGATTACAGAGAGGTCCACACTTCACAATTGCAAGGGTATATAAGAAGTGATGTCTTTATGTATGGGGAAATGTATGCTTATATTTCATGTAATATTAGTGCAATTAAATCATACATTTAGTAGGTGGGTTCTTATTTTTAATCAACATGCGGAGCATTCATTGCAGGATTGGAACTTGCAAGTGAGTGGATTTGGTTGTGTTCCTCTTGTTTAGGATATGAAATGGTCCTTTGCGTGCATATTCAAGGGGAAAATTCTCTTCACATGACTAAGGCTTACCATCCTCATACCTTGGTTTATTTAAGAAATGAGGTAATGGAGCATAAACACAGGGAGATCAAAATTTTGAATACCAATCAAGGAGCACAAAGAGGTTGCATTGGTATAGATTATCGTAACACATTTGACCATGACAAAATGTTTTTTTGTTGATGAGATGAGGGCACAATGTTTTTAAGATAGTGATGAGATAAAAAATTATCTTACAAAAAAAAAAAAATGTGTCCCTCCAATTATTAAAATCCAATTCAGCTTGAATATGAAAAGTGTCTGACTACAATTGATATGGATACGACAACAAAATTGGCCTCTTGTTTCTATGATGTCATTCCTGATCAAGTGAAACAATTGTTTAACTCGTGGGTGAAACAATATAAAATATCGATAACTACACAACCAATTGTAAGTCATTTTACGTATAAATGGTATCCATTTGATATCTTAAGCAATTTCAAATTTTAATTTTTTTATGTTCATGCTTGCACAATCAATTTCTTCCTTGTTCAAGGCCAATAATAAAATATGGCGAAGAGGCCTATTTTGAATCACATCGGTATGGAAGATCCTGTAATAAGGGAAAAAATGTTCAAGAAACATTTTTTTCTCCTCCACCAAACACTACTACTGAAACACACCAAAGTGTTGATCCATCTACTAGTAAGTTTTTTTGAGCCATCTACTAGTGAGTTATATGTACTCATCAACTTTAAGTCTTTATGATCAATATTATTAATTTTTATGTAACTTAACTTGATTCTTAATATTAACATTATTTTTCTATTATGAAAACATTTCATGAACAAAACATTCATTGCAAATGAAACGATGAAAGGAAAATAAATGTTACACTTGAAACAAAAGATGGAGTTACTTCAAATAACCCACAGATAGTCCCAACTCAAAGTAAAATAACTAGTATTGTGATTAAGAGATAAAGTAAAAAGAAAAAAATGTGAGAGCCAGTCTTCAATGGCCTATATTCAATGGAACTGATGGAACATTGTGTTATATTTTTACAACACATTGTATGTTATCATTTCATTTTGATGCAATCGAGATGTTTATTTCACTTTATTTATATTCATGTGTGGTATTATTATTTGAGGATAATATGTATCAAATAGTTTCATTGGACACTTTTGTATCTTGAGCACCATAAATATCCATAAAACATTGTCTTTCGATACCATCATTGTTAAGATCTTTTGTGCCCTATGATTCTAGTTTCATTGCTAGGAAATAATCCAACATTGAATCATGTAGAGGAATCCTCATGGCTTCCTACTTGTTTGGAGTATTATTTTGAAATCCACTCTGACCACAACATTGCAAAGTGAGATCTTGATCATCCATTCTGTGATCATCAACGACAAGATTTAAAAGGAGAATAGTTTCGATAAAAATATCTTCGTCATCTGTAAAAAGTAAATCGATGAATACTGAAAGTTTCGCTTTGGAAATATGCTTGAGGTTTAAGCCTATGAAATATTACAAGGGAATAATCTCGTGATTCTGGTGTTGGTCATGTGGAAGGAAAAGGGGCTTAGCTCCCAAAATATCCCACGTATTTTTCCATATAATTCATATGTGAAGAATGTTGTTGTGCGAAAGAGAGGAGACAAAGATTCGATCTGAGGCAACAAAGGAACATTCACTAACATAGAAATCGATTCAATCTATGTATTGTGGGTATTGTAGTCGAGGGCTATCATTTGTGGTATCATAGCTGTAAAGGAAGTTGTATTCATTCATCATGCCACCCATAATAGGTAGGCCATCAAATGCGACAATTACAAAAATACAAAATTAATTGAGGAGAGTGTCGGATAAAATGGAAGCCATGGAAGTAGACCATTGATGGGAAACTGACATAGGGGATGCTAGTGAAGATAAAGAAACTATATCTAAAGAATAAGAAAAAGTATGAGGAGGTGAAAAATCTGAATAACAGTTTTTGAGTCTGGTTACAAAAGTAGTATCTAGACCAAAAATGGAGGTCCCAATGTATGAGGGGAACCTGAATGTTGAGAAATTTCTCTATTGGATAAATGCAATGGAAAAATATTTCAAATATGAGGACATAGATGAAGAAAATAAGTTTAAGAATGTTGTGACTAGGTCGAAAGGACATGCATCCTTATGGTGTGATGAATTAAAAGATGATAGAAGGAAGAAAGGTAAGGCAAAGATCATGAATTGGGACAGGATTATGGCTAAATTTAAGGCCAAGTTTATTCCCAAGGATTATCAGTTGAACCTATTCATAAAATTGCAGAACATGAGGTAGAAAACTATGTCATTAAAATAATATACATAAGAATTATACAGGTTAAACATCAGGGCAGGGCATGTGGAGAATGATGTTGAGAAAGTCGCAAGGTACATAAGTTGTTTAAGGTATGACAAGTAGGATGAAATTAGTCTCTTGACCCTAAGGAATGTAGAAGATTCTTATTAGACAACATTGAAAGCAAGAGAATATAGCTATAAAACAGAGCTAGAAAACTAGAGGAAGAGGTATTACAAGAGGAAAATGACAAGTCAGTCACATGGGAAGGTCCCAAACTTCAAAATATGAAGGGAGCAGCTCAAGCCCGAGAAATCAAACATCAAGAGGAGGAGACTTTAGAGGTAGGATATTTGGCTCCAGAGTCAGAGGTAGAGGAGGAAGAGAAATTAGATGCTACACTTGTGGCAAGACAGGACACATGTATTGGGACTGTCCTGAAAATAAAACAACAAATCAGAGGAATGAAAATGTCACAGACACCAATGAATAAACAATTAATATAGTGGAAAAGGAATAAACTTATGAAGTAGGGGAATATTTAATGTTGAATAGGATCTTGGTCAAGTCACAGAAAGAGTCAAGTGAGACAACTCAGATAAAAAATATGTTTAGAATTGTATCTAATTCAAAGGGGAAGTGTTGCAAAATTGTCATTGATAGTGGAAGTACATACAATTTTGTTTCCATGGAGATGGTAGATAAGTTGTCATTGAAGAGGATGTCACATCCCACTCCCTACAAAGTGTCCTAGTTGCATAGAGGACATTGAATCTTGGTGGATGAGCAATGTAAGGTGGAATTCCAAATTGGTATTTATAAGGATGAGGTGTTATGTGATATAATGTCCATGGATGTCTACCATATTATGTTAGGAAGGCCATTGTAGTATGATAGGAAGTTTATTCATGATGGAAGGAGAAACACTTATTCCTTGGAAAAAGATGGACATAAGCATGTGTTGCTACCCTTGAAGGATGTATCATCTAAATAAGAACCTGGACCTAGTGTTTTGATGATGAGTGGGAAGGATCTTCTATAAGAAGTCAAGAAGAAACAAGAGGTACATTTTTTCTTGTTGGAAAGCCAAAGGTAATACTCACCACTACAAATATGGACAATTTACTTGCAGAAGTTAAAGGTATGCTTGATGATTTTGTTGATATAATAGTAGATGAATTACCTAATGCTTTAACTCCTATGAGAAGTATTATTCACCATATTGATTTGATACCTGGAGAAAGTTTTCCTANAAATATGGACAATTTACTTGCAGAAGTTAAAGGTATGCTTGATGATTTTGTTGATATAATAGTAGATGAATTACCTAATGCTTTAACTCCTATGAGAAGTATTATTCACCATATTGATTTGATACCTGGAGAAAGTTTTCCTAACAAAGAATCATACAGGATGACCCCTCAAGAGAATGAAGAGATAAAGAAGAAGGTACATGAGTTGTTAAATAAAGGTTTGATGAAATAAAGTATGAGTCCATGTGTTGTACCAACATTTCTCATCCCAAAGAAGGATGGTGGATGGCACATTTGCACCGATTCCATGGAAATTAACAAAATTACTATAAGGTACATATTTCCATTACCCAGAATAGATGATTTGATGGATTGCTTAAGTGGGGCAAGGTACCTTTCAAAAATTGATTTAAAAAGTGGGTACCATCAGATTAGGATAAGTGAAGGGGATGAATGGAAGACTTCTTTAAATACTAAAGTGGATTGTATGAATGGTTGTTGATGCCTTTTGGGCTCACAAATGATTGTAGTACATTTATGAGGTTGATGAATGCGGTCTTAAAGGAATTTATTGGAAATTTTGTGTTAGTATATCTAGATGACATTCTAATTTACAAGCAGACAAAGGAGGAACATTTAATACAACTTAATATGGTTTTGAGTAACCTGCAGAAGGAAAAATTGTTGATAAATTTGAAGAACTGCAACTTCATGAAAATGGAACTGATATATTTGGGGTTTGTAGTATTTGAATAAGCTTTGAAGATGGACCCAGAAAAGGTTCAAGAAATTGTGAATTGGCCAACCCCAAGAAATACATTTGAGGTAAGAAGTTTCCATTTACTTGCAAGTTTTTATAGAAAATTCATTAGAGGTTTTAGTCAGATATGTGCACTTATTGTAGAAACTATCAAAGAAAGAAAGAAACCATTTAAATGGACAAAATCAACGGATAGAAGTTTTAAACTATTGAATAAAAAGATTACTGAAAAGCCTATATTATCTTTGTCAAGATTTGATAAATCCTTTCAAGTTGAGACCAATGCTAGTGGAACTGCAATAAGAGTTGTTTTAAGGAGTAGAGACCGATTGCATATTTTAGTGAAAAATTAAATGAAGCAAAATAAAATATTCCTCTTATGACAAGGAATTTTATGCAATTGTTCAAGCACTTAAGAAGTGGAGGAATTACCTCATGCCCAAGGAGTTTTTCTTGTAGACTAACAATAGTGCATTACAATTTATAAGTAGTCAACCAAAGCTAAATCAAATACATGCCAAATGGGTTGAATTTATGCAAAATTTTACCTTTGTGATTGAACACACTAGTGGTAAGACTAATAATGTTTTGGATGCGTTAAGTAGAATTAATTTTCTTTTGCAAGAAATTCAAGTCAACATTTTAGGTTTTGATGGTCTAAAGGAGATTTATAAGGATGATGTATATTTCAAAGATGTCTATGCAACTTGTGAAAACCCAGTTGTCAGCCATATAAGCCAGTGGTTGGACTATATGCTACATGAAGGTTTGTTGTTCAAGAACATAAAACTATGCATACCAAAGTGTTTGATGAGGGAGAATCTGATTAAGGAAAAAAATAATGGAAGAATGTCAGGACATTTTGGTCAAGACAAGACTTTTGCGTAGGAAAATGCTTTCTATTTTTTGTCAGGTATGCAAAATAAGGAGACAAAATTTGCGGAAAAGTGTGGAATTTGTCAACATGCTAAGGGAAGGAGTCAGAACAAAATACTGTATCAGCCACTACCTATTCCAAGCATACCATGGGATTCAATCAGCATGGATTTTGTACTAGGATTACCAAAGAAACAAAAGGGGGAATGACTCTATCTATGTTGTGGTAGATATATTTTAAAAAATGGCTCATTTTGTTGCTTGTAGGAAGACTAGTGACACAACTAATATTGTCAATCTATTTTTTTCCAGAAATAGTGAGATTACATGGTCTACCCATAAGCATTGTTTGATATCATAACACAAAATTTGTAGGTCATTTTTGGAGAAACCTATGGAATAAACTGGGTACAAATCTCAGTTTTAGCTCATCCTATCACCCACAGAATGATGGGAAAACATAGGTAGTGAATAGGGGTTTGGGGAATATTTTGAGAAATCTTGTGCATGAAAATAATAAGAAATGGGACCAGATGCTTTCTCAGGATGAATTTGCATATAATAACTCACCAAATAGGAGCAAAGGAATGACTCCATTCCAAATTTTGTATGGAATGCATCCAAGAGGAACGAATGAACTAAGGAATTTGGGAAAAAAAGAATTAAGGAGTGTTGATGGTGAGGATATTTCTATAAGCATGCAGGAGCTGTAGGAAAGTGTCAAGCAAAGGTTGCAAGAAATTAGTGGTAAATATAAATAGAGGGTAGACATGAAAAGGATACAAGTGGATTTTTAGGTTGGTGATTTGTTCATGTCATATTTGAGAAAGGAGAGGTTTCGAATGGGGACTTACAACAAATTGAAGATGAAAATAATTGGACCTTGCAGAATATTGAGAAAATTTTTCACTAATGCATATGAGCTTGAACTTCCAACTGGTATTGGAATTTCTCTAATATTTAATGTGGGATATTTGTATCCCTTTAAGGAAACAAAAGGTGTTTCTATAAATGAACTTGTAAGTGATGAATATCATACCCTTTAATGGAAAGAAAAATTTCCCATGGTAGTTCAAAAAGATATTGAAGCAGTATTGACAAGAAAGTGGAAAGGAGGACTAGGGGTAAAGAGTACTTTCAATATTTGATTAAATGGAAATATTAAAAAAATAAGGATGCTACTTGGATTAAAAAATAAAAAATAACCTGACCCTGACCATAATATCCTGACAAAAAATATAAGTCATCAAATTGAAAGATCTAGGAATTAATCTAGGCCACTCATTGAAGTTGTTGTTTCAAATACCATCCCAACTGTTCAAGGTAAAGGTATCGAAGGAAAGCATCAAGGAAAATTTCCTTGTAGCTTCATATTACATATAGAGAATCATAATCGGTCATCTATTTTCCCGTCAAAGGAGATAAAATCCTTCTATGGGACTCGGCATTTCAAGCTCTCATTCTAGACTCAACCCTGTAGGTAGCTATCAAAGAACCAATCCACATCGTCCATAACAAAAGTCGTTTAGATTCTTATTCTGAACTCCACTCCGAACATAGCATTGTGAAGTGAGATATTGATCATCCATTCTATGATGATCAATGGTGAGAGTTAAAAGCATAATATTTCCAAGAAAATGTCTCTGCAATCCATTAAAATGTAAAATGGTGAAGGATGGAAGTTTCGCTCTAGCAATCTGCTCAAGGTTTAATCCTGTGAAATATTGCAAGGGAATAAGCCTGTGATTCAAGTGTTGGTAACATGGAAGGAAAAGGGGCTTAGAACCAAAAAATTCCGCGTTATTTTCCATAGAATTCAAATGTGAAAAACCTTTCTATGTGAAAGAGAGGAGACAAAGATTTGATCCGAGGAAGCGAAGGAAAATTCGCTAACAAAGAAATGGATTCAATCTCTATACTGTAGGTATTGTAGCCAAGGGATATCAATCATTTGAAGTACCAATATTTCACTAAAAATATTATGCCTGTATCATGAAAACTACAGTATATGGTTTTCAACTTGATGATCATTCTTCATAAGATTTCTTACCTTCCTACATCATTGTATTTTCATTTTCAACCTTCAAAATGACTATTGGGAGGAAACAATGATTTTCAAGATTATACTATACAAACATTAGTCTTAGGTGCTTCAAAATAAATGCACACCATCCCTTCTAGACTACACCAATTCCAAAATCAAGTGTGAAGGGTTGAATTAATTTGGGTTGTTGCCAATGCCCAAGTGCTATATTATCCAACTATTCATCCATTTGTAGAGATGGCATCCTTCTATCCATGGGTAGAGATGCCATCCTACAAGCTTGTAGGATGACATATTTTCCCACAGCCAACCTTCAAGACATGGTGATAATTTGGGTGCCTAATAAGAATGGAGTAATTTTTTATCCTTGAGCTTCTCTAATTCAAAATAAAATCTTTTTTATTGCAACCAAGGAAAACCTACTAGTTGTCACATAGTTACACTAATAAATATTACAACTTCATCCATGAGACTAGAAAACATTTCAATAGTTTCCCTACTATTAGAGAAAATAAACCAACAATATATTGATTAATCGATTCTCTATTGCTTGTCTTATCTAAAATGTTGGGTCCAACATTATCAAAGTAGGTATAATGTAGTGTTGAGAGGCAGTCAAAGAGACAACCATTATGGATTTTGTATTGTTATCATAACCACATTATAAAAACCCTTGTTTCCAAATTTTTGCTACAAAACAAGATCTTATGTGACATAATAATATGGATTATTATTGATTACAGTGCAATCTTAGTCACAATACTTGATTTTTTTACTACTTGTTTTTCAATATCGACAGTTTCTAGTCAACTTGTATCCATCTCGGAAATTGTTTTTTTTTTTTCATAAGTTATTTTTGTTCCTCCTCACAATTTGAATGTAGGTTGCACTACAGTATATGGGAAATATCACGTGTTTAATAAGGTTAGTATTACTTGGGAACCGTTTCTTATAGTTCTTTATGGATTTTTCATTATCAACATAGGGTTAATGGAGCATGTTATCCTCTCTAACCATTATAACATTGATACATCCAAATAGGGTGTAAATTCACTACAAGAAGAACACCTTCTAGCGGAGGTTTTTAGTGCTACAAAATTTGGCAAAATTTTCAAAAAAAACTCCACTACAACTTCCTCTATTAACTTCATAGGTTTTAGCAGATATTCCATATAACTAAAAAAAAATTGGGCGGACAAAGGTTATAGTGGAAGTTTTTTTTTGGTGTTCTTCTCAAAATGCATCGGTGTGGTATTGAAAAACACACATCGGTGCACTAATATAATACAAACACACTGGTTCGTTAATATAATACAAATGCCCCAAATCATTAATATAATAAAAAATAATCCATGGTCAATTTATAACTATTACACACCAATTCCACCTTTTTTGTCATATGCAAAGCACCGTTTCTCTTATAATTTCTACACACCAATTCTGCCTTGTTTGTGTATAAAGCACTAATGCATTTTAGGTTTTGTGTGCTTGGGCACATTTAAGTTATAGTGAGAACCTGTGCAATCAAATTATCTCAAGAACTAGTGCGTTTAATATAGCATGTACTCCAATTCTTGTGTAATTAGTAGGTATCGATGTCTGTTTTACAATGTGCACTGAAGGGTAGTGAAATTTTGATTATTCGAGGTGAGACGTCGGCGCCATTATTTTTATTAAGCATCGGTGTGTATATTATAGTAAATGAAATAATTCCTAAATAATATTTAGAACCTTTTTGTGTATAATATACTTAACTTACCAGTACATAAATTATTTTTAGTGCCCCGTTGTATATTTTAAACATGAGCACCATACAATTTTTAAACTATAATCTTAATGTACACTATATCGTTCACAAAAATGTATGTTTTATCAATATTTCATATAGATGCATATGAATCCTCAAAATGCATCAGTTTCTATATTATGGAACAAATCGTCTAGTGAATTCAAAACAATACAATGCACTGATATGTATTTATTTTAATTCATTGCTTTTTACAAATTTTTAAATAATCATTTAAAAATCAAATAATTTTTTTATAATAATATCATTTTATATTTTTGTTATTTCATTTTGATATAATGATTACATCAATGAATTATCCAACCAATTACACCTATGTTATTTGTAACAATGTAAATCATTCACATATTAATTATTCAAGAAAACAACATTTTACAACATTTGACAATGCAATGAAGTAAGAAACCCATTTTATTATATATGAATAAAAGACCCATTGTCATACAAAAAGGGACAAGGTAAAGGTTCAAAATAATCAAATTGCAACCAATTTGTAATTGTTGCACTTATTAGTAACACATTCTCATGCAATTGGGACAATATGTCGAGTACATTAAGCAAAATCCTTAATTTCCATAGAAAAATATTCCAAAATATAAAACTTGCAGTAACATTCAATTATATTTATTTCCATTCATGAGTTGAACTATTTTCATCACTCAAGTTTTGTGCATGCATCATTTATTCATCATTTGTAAATAAACAAACCCTATAAAAAAAATTCTTAAAAAAATTATTTTTGTGAAATATAGAAAGAAAAAGAAAAAAATAGTGAGGAAATTAAGGTTTCTTATACTAAAGATAACTATGAAACCCTTTTTTTTGGTTTGGGAATGCAATTAAAATTGTTTGAATCAAATAGGAGAATGATTAAGATAATTAATATAATGAAATCATAAACCTGAAATTTCTCCTCTGTCAATTTCTATGTGATCTACAATAATCCCCTTTGAATTTGGCTCTTCAAAAAAATTCTACCCACTCCAAAGTCGTTGCTGATAAATCTTTGTTGCACAAATATTCTTTCTAATTTTGAAAAAAAATAAATAATGATTAGGGTTTTCCTTTATAAACACAAAAACTCAAATTCCCGCTCATTTTTTCATTGTATATTTCAACACATTGATAATAAATGCGCACGCTTTTATTTCTTCTGAAAGTTACATTTTTTATGCACTATATCATGAGTATCGAACCAATGTGGTGTGTACATATAATGCATCGATTTATTTTCGTAATAAATTTCAAAGTATTGATAGTAAGTGCATGTTATTTTTCTAACTTGCTTCAATTGGTGTGCTATACAGTTTGAAACACACTAGTGTGATGTGTAAGTAATAACACACTGTAAGACAGTTAAATTTTCATAATGCAAATGCAATCATCTGCATTTAAATTTTTCAGAGGTTTTGTTGTGTGGAGGCAATAATGGATGTCAGTCTCAGTGCTTCACTCAATTAAATGCATTGGTGCATTTGGTTTATCCAAATGCGCCAATGCATCTTTATATAATGAAGTGCACCATCAAGTTATAAAAGTTATTCGAAGTTATTTTTGATATTAGATTGTTCTATGCTACCCAATATGACGGTTTTGGCTCAAATGCAGGAGAAAAAGAATTACAATATCAAATGGCCACCTCTTCATATTCCAACTCATTCTGTATCTTTGGAAGTCCTTCAAGTTCTCTCATGTTGAATATAGTATGTCTAGATTTTAATGATAATTCATTTATCTCATTGAATTTATGTTGCGTATGCAAGTGTAGTTGAATAATGTAACATCTCGCTTTGGCACACTGAGAAAACTTATTCTTTGAGGACACTTGCTCGCAAGTGATCTGGAATTTTATGATAAGAAAACTTTTATCCTTGATTATGATGCGATATGATAGATGACATGATGTTTTACTACTTCGACATGGACAAGTGCTATTGACTCAGTTTTACTGAGTGTGCAGGGTTTTTGTACCTTGAGGATGCAGAGGTATCGACGAAACCCCTTAGACTCCGGATTGAGTCAGGGAGTGTGCTATTGGGGTTGATTGTTTATGGTGATTTTAGTACATTTGATTTGATGATATGATGTGGACATGTTCTGACATGATTGTTGATGATGTAGGCTGACGATATCTTGCCGACCAGAATCACATATGGAGTAAAGGGGCCACACATGATTTCCAGAGGGGTTGAGGGAGAGGCGTGGACAACAACCCTTCCACAACCTACTAGCACTCCCGCCGTGGCTCGAACTGTAGGTTAACTATTACCTAGTTCGAGAGGATCCACGATGTCGTGAGGGCAGACTGCGACAGTCACTCACGATGACTCTAAGGGGCACGCAATAAGGTGGGGGCCTTATTCCTTAGAATCCCTTAGTCTCCCACAAGTTCACCTGGCGGAGTGTTGATTCCAGGGTTTATTGATGTCTACCAATCAGTCAAGTTGGCGAGTGGCACCCTTGGAGCACGTGGTGCATCCTAAAGGCCACGTCATGCAAAAGAAACACAAGTTGGCGAGTGGAACCCTTGGAGCACGTGGTCCATCCTGAAGGGAACGTTGCCCAAAAGAAACACAAGAAGTGAGTGGCACCCTTGGAGCATGGGGTGCATCCTGAAGGGCACGTCGCGCAAAAGAAACGAACGAGGTGAGTGGCACCCTTGGAGAACGTGGTGCGTCCTGAAGGGCACGTTGCATTGATGTTGATGAATGAACAAACTTAGATGGCCCTAAGACATTTAACACATTAAGAAATTCTTAACCAACTTCCCTAATTAAATGTCGCCTGTTCAAAATCTAAAGCTAAGTCTAAAACTTCTCTAGGGTAAAATTTTTGTTTAACCTTAAGAAAAAGACCCTATAAAAATAAAAATAAAAATTTAAACTAAAACCCACTTAAGTAATAGTTTAGTCTTCATAAAATTCTTGGGGTAAATGAAGAGAGTAAGATTTTAATTAAAACTAGTGGATTTAAAAATGGCAAAGAAGAAATTAATTCTTAACTTGGGAAAGTATAAAAAGATATTAAATTAATAATAAAAGGAAAAGATTAAATAGCGCAACTGCCATTTTGGCTTTATTTAAAAGGGGAAAGAAGGGAAAAATAAAATTTAGGAAACTAAGAATTGGGGGAAACATAATAAAGGAAAGAAGGGAACTTATGGTAAAAAGCGAGGTCAACATAGTAAGGAATCTGCAATTAAGAATCTTCTAAAATGAACTAAATTAGCAACGTCATTTTAGGGAAAGTATTTAAACTTGAAGGGGAATCTAGGAACACCTAGGAGTAATTATAGGAGCAACTCTAGGTGGGTGAGGGAAATGAGTCATTTAATAATTTAAAGAAAATAAATTTTGGAGGAAAGTGGGGGATGAATGACACTTGTACGATGGAGAAATTTTAGATGATTTTATTAAAACTTAATTAAATGTGATTAGGCAAAGTTGGAGGTTCTAAAAAACTCTATAAAAGAAAGGGAAGATGAGGAAGAAATGGATGAGCTATTAGCGTAATGTTACGCTGCTGGAATTGTGACTTGACTGATTACTTGTGGAGAGTTGGAATTTTCCAGCTTGGATAGGAGTGGTAGCTCGGCCTTGCGAGGCGAGTTGGGAAGCTAGACGGACCAACTAGATTGTGTGTGGCCCCTTTGCGGCTCGGGGGGCTAAGGGGGAAGCAGAGTACCCCTAGCGATTGGTTGGGAGGTACCGATGTAGTCTCGACAATCGGCGAGCGGGAGTGGAACGGAGCGCATGGACGACACTCAGAGTAAGCGATAAGGTAACGGTATGCTCATGTATTCAGTAGAGTAGAATGCATAGTTATTTACTTCGGCAATCATGAATGTATTGTTGTAAAAATATTAAATCAGCTGTCATAATTCGATAAGGGAGGAAACTAGAATAAATTATACTTCATCTATTGCACTGTATCATTAAAACGACTACCACAGTGGTTTTCCTTGTCTGTTGGTTGGTCTTGCGCCTTGCTACGTTGATTTCCTCCGAGGTAGTCTTTCTTCACGCATCAAAACCATTTTTATTTTTTGTGTTCAATCTCTGCGTTGCTTGGGCTTTGCATTGATATTTTTGCCTCTATGTTTCCTGTGTTGAAGGAAAACCCCCTGTGCGTTTCCACACCCTTTACCTCGAATTTACCCCAATGTAATTCATTTTTTTGATGGAAAAATTTCCTTCTGCTCTTAACCCTTCCAACCACGAGTTGCCTCTGTATTTCACTGCCTGATGGATTTTTGTTTATGCCACGAATTGTTATTGATCCAGTGACTTATGCTGCAAATGGTTAATGTTCCAATGACAGTGGTAACACTACTGTTTACTTACCTTTATTTTTGCAAACTGTGGTACAACTTTATTAAAGAATGCGGGTTCTAGGTACGCCGTCTGCCATAAATAAGAATGCTTTGTCTAAACTGTAGTTGATTATCTCGGGTGTTTCATAAGTTTGAATACTCTGATTTCTGTAGTTGGCAAGGTTCAAAAAGTAATCCTTGGTGGTTATGATATTATCTTTTATTGTGACATTTAGTCTGAGTTGACTGTGTTGTTTAAAATGGTGCATTGGTTGTGTTTTTGTTGTGCAATACGTGAGTTCATTGTGTTGTTTAAAACGGTGCATTGACAATGTTGTTGTTGTGCAATGCGTGGCCCTGACGGTGGCTGGTTATCGCTTTAGCGAATCACTGTGAGCCTTGTTCCTTAATGATTACAATGTAGAATTTTCCCTGTCACCAGCTGCGTTTTAAATTGATTTTACCTTCACCCGTGATTTTTTGGGGCTGTAAAACATTGCCGAAGCGTGTTGATTTCACCCACCATTTTAACCTTTCATTACTTTTGGATTCTTGCTGTACGCACCCAATAAATTATGCTGCCGACCTGAAAACATATTTCCACCTTAGATGGACCAAGAATTGACCATCGAATGTGAGCGAGTGGACCGTTCAATCGCAAACCACCACATTGTGACTGTGCCTAACCCCTGAGCATTGGAATTTGTCGGATGGCACATGCCTTTACCCCCCCCCTTTTTTTTGATTGTTAAACTCTAAAATTATTGAAACGAAGGGCGGTAACGGTTTTGAAGACTTCATCGTTATTATTAAAATCTTATCGATTCACCTCCGCAAATGGTGTTCAGCCCCTTATGTTTTTTCCCCTGCCAACCATGTCCAGTTTCATGCTAATTTATCCTCTATACTACGTTCAATACTTACTCTTTTTCCCACCCTTGCGAGTTGTGCAAGGTACGACAGTGTCAGGGATTCTCTTATCACTACCATTGATGGTTTCCAACATGTTGCATGAATTCTGGCATGCGCGTGACAGTGGCCTACTTGGTCTCTGGCAGGCGCTATCAGCGGCGAGTTTATTGCTATCGACAACTTCAACTATGTTTTTAAGGTGTGAAAGTTGGGTGACTGAATCATTGTTTTTACATTACATGATGGTTTAGTTATTGAACCTATTGTTATGATTTATGTAATGACTATAAACTGTTACTGTAACATGTAAGGGTAAGGTCTTCTTATTTTAATTGCAATGCTACTTTAATTTAAAAAGAAATGATACGGTTATTTATAGTCATGTTATTGTAGTTTCATTGTAATGATAACAGTAAAGTGTAAAGTTCTTGTCGAGTGAATTGAGATGCCTTTGTAATGTAAAAAGTAACAATATGGGTGTTTTCTGGTTTTTGTTATTGTAGTTTCATGGTTATTAATTACAAATAAAGTGTAAAGTCCTTGTTATTTTAATTGAATGTTATTGTAATATAGAAAGTGGTGATATGGTTATGTTATGAAAATGTTAATATAATTTCATTGTGATTAATGACATATAAAAAGAAAGGTCCTTGAATCTAAGTGCAATCAATTATTAGGATTTAGTAGATGGGGATTGTAATTAACTAAATGTACAACATTTTAAGGTTGGGTTGGTAAATCATCACTTAATGGAAATTGAATAGAGTATTGGGTCTGTGATTAATACCAGAGACATCACCCTTAGCCACCAACGAATGGTCTTAATTTCGAACATGTTTTTAATGTCCTTTAAAACTTGATTTAGATTATGCCTGAAGGCCTTATGCACTTGGGACATGTAAAGACAAGTTCGTATTGGAGGTTGGAATAGAATCTGTCAATTACCCTGCTAGCTGTATAATTTGTCAAAGTCTTGAAAATAGATTAAAAGTACACTTCCCATGCAATACTCTATTGAGTAATTTAAGGAGTTATTAATAAATCACTGTCGTAGTTTGCCTTAATATAGATAACCTGTTTGACTGCATTTGATGGTTATGTCCTTATCATAGGCTTAGTAGGCTTGGTCTTATTGTGTCGGGTGGGATGTAGACACCTCCATGTTCCTCAGAACAGTCACCAGCCCTGAGACCTTAAATGGTTAAAATCAATGGGAACCTGGGCTTGAGCATTGCTTATGTGTCTTGGAGGTCCTAACCATTGCAGGGTAGGATGGGCGGGTAGTTAGTCTTACTTCTTGTCGGTTGATCGTCATTAAATGCACACAGTTACTTGTTGTGAGACTTATTTCATCTTGTTGTGTTAGTCGTGGTTTGCGCCTTGTTCGTCGTCGGGTGGCGACGCAGAGTTGAACGTGTTTATTTCCCTTGTACACGTGCACACACACTTTTAAACAAAAAAAAAACTTGCACTTGTTCTAAGAGGTTTGTCGGCATAACAAGGAGGTTCATTACATATGGTATCAGAGCAGGTTTGACCCACGACTTGGGATTCGCTACGGCTTTCTTTGACATGATTTGATTTGATTATACTGTTGCTAATAGAGTTGATTGTGTGCATGCAGGTAATCATGGTTAGAGGATGCCGCGGAGGCAGATGACGAGGTTCTAGGGGAGGAGGCATGACACCTCCAGTAGCATCCACAACTAAGGGGTCTAACCCCCAGGGAGGCGAGCAGGTTCTTGGACATGAGCATATAGCAGTTGGCGATGTGGTTCGGATGATGAGATATTTCCAGCGCATGTCCGAAGCATTGATCAGTTGTTTGGACAGAGATGAGGCCAGAGTGCCGGCACTCGTTGAGGTTTCGCCACGCGCACCAGCCATTACTGGTAGCATTCATCGTGATCTCGAGAAGGTCAAATTTCTCGAGTTGTTTGGTGCCCTTGACGGCGCAGCCGCCGAGGCATGGTTGGAGAACATGGCGATGTGCTTCGCACTTCATGATTATACCTCCAACATGAAGGCACGCATGGCGGTATTTCAACTGAAGGGGAGCGATCTTCTATGGTGGAAGACGCTCCTATCGCAGTTGAACATGGCCGTCGAAGACGTGTCATGGGAACTGTTCGAGGAACGATTTCGAGAGAGGTACCTTTCATAGGAATTCGTTGAGCGTCAGCTCAATGAGTTCAATGCATTACGACAGGGAGGTCGTACGGTGCCCGAGTACGAGGCACATTTTATGGAGCTGCTCCAATATGCTCCACACCTTAACACAGAGAAACTTAAGGTCAACCGGTTCGTGTTTGGCCTTAATGGAAGCCTGCGTGCAAAGGTTAGGATTTTGATGCCTCAAACCTTGCACAATGCAATCCAAAAGGCCCTCATAATAGAGGAGGAGCTTATCAGTGGGGGTCAAACCAAGGCTCCAGCAAGACCAGCAGGGCAGGGTTCATTTGGAACACCACAACATCAGACACCAGCGAGACATACGTTGGGATATTGTGGCTTCTAGAGGGGATCCACTTTCACTACACCCCGACGACCATTGCCTCAGCAGCGAACACCTTATTGGGGACCACATCACCAGCAGCAACATCGCCCACAACAGTGTCACCCGCAGTAGCAGCAGTTTAGGCCTGTTCAACAGAATAGACTAGGGTTCCAGGCCAGTGGGCCATCATCTTCTACTTCGGGTACCAGGACTACTGGGCCGAAGAAGGGGTGTTGGACGTGTGGGGAGCCACACTACCAGCGCGACTATCCTATGGAGAGGAACAGAGTGGCCGAATCAGCCGGACCCACTACAGTGGGAGACATGGGCAAGGCCCATCGGATTCATGC
>SNQJ01S0065373.1:0-25356 GCA_010110895.2 Picea sitchensis | reverse complement strand
GAGAGGGGGTTCGACCCGCGACTTGGGATTCGCTACGGCTTTCGTTGACATGATTTGATTTTATTATACTGTTGCTAATCGAGTTGATTGTGTGTATCCAGGTAATCATGGTTAGAGGACGCTGTGGAGGCAGAAGACAGGGTGATAGGGGAGGAGGCGTGACACCTCCAGTAGCATCCACGCCTGAGGGGTCTAACCTCCAAGGAGGCAAGCAGGTTCTCGGACAGAAGCAGATAGCAGTTGGTGATGTGGTCGGGATTATGATATCTTTCCATCACATGTCCAAGGCACTGATCAGCCATTTGGACAGAGATGAGGCCAGAGCGCCAACACCCACTGAGGTTCCGCCGCGTGCACCGATCATTACTGGTATCATTATTCATGAACTCGAGAAGGTCAAATTTCTCGAGTTCTTTGGTGCCCCGGACAGTGCAGCCACCGAGGCATGGTTGGAGAACATGGCAATGTGCTTCGCACTTCGCGATTATACCTCCAACATGAAGGCCCGCATGGTGGTCTTTCAACTGAAGGGGAGTTCTCTTCTATGGTGGAAGATGCTCCTACCATAGCTGAACATGGCCGTCGAAGACGTGTCATGGGAACTGTTCGAGGAATGGTTCCAAGAGAGGTACCTTTCAGAGGAATTCGTTGAGCGTCAGCTCAATGAATTCAACACATTACGACAGGGAGGTCGTACAGTGCCCGAGTACGAGGCACGTTTTATGGAGTTGCTCCGGTATTCTCCGCACCTTAACACATAGAAGCTTAAGGTCAACCGTTTCATGTTCGGCCTTAACAGAAGCCTGCATGCAAAGGCTAGGATTTTGATGCCTCAAACCTTGCACAATGTCGTCCAAAAGGCCCTCATAGCAGAGGGGGAGCTTATCAGTGGGGGTCAGACTAGGGCTCCAGCGAGTCCAGCAGGGCAGGGTTCATTTGAAACACCGCAACATCAGACACTAGTGAGACATACACAAGGATATCGTGGCTTCCAGAGGGGATCCACTTTCACTACACCCCGACGACTTCCACCTCAGCAACGAACACCTTATCGAGGACCACAACACCAACAGCAGCGTCACCCGCAACAACAACAATTTAGGCCTGTTCAACAAAATAGACCAGGGTTCCAGGCCAGTGGGCCGTCATCTTCTACTTCGGGTACCAGGACTACTGGGCCGAAGAAGGGGTGTTGGATGTGTGGGGAGCCACACTACCAGTGTGACTGTCCTGTGGAGAGGAACAGAGTGTTCGGATCAGCCGGAACCACTACAGTGGGAAACATCGGCAAGGCCCATCGGATTCATGCATCGGTGAATAACCGCCAGGCATAGCACCAATCGACTATGCTCAAGACAACAGGTACCTACACTGACCAGACCCTTAGTGTTTTGATAGATCCCGGTGCTATTGAGAGTTTCATTTCTGGTGCAGCACTAAAAAGGATTAAGTTCAAGGCTGTTGAACAGGATGAGTTTAGCTTCGTGGAGATGGCTTTAGGAGAAAAACAGAAGGTTCGAGGAAAGATTACGGGTTGTGCCCTTAACCTGGGGAATTTTGTCACAAGGGTCAACCTGTACGTCACAATCTTAGGATCTTACAACGTCGTGATTGGTATGGATTGGTTGGAATCGCATGAGGCGATACTCAACTGTAAGACGAAACAGTTGAGCTTGGTTGATGATGAAGGACAGAGACGTGTGATTGTAGTATGGAACGAGGGAGTTTCCTTGAGTTTCTTCTCTTCCTTACAGTTACGGAAGACTATGCGCAAGGGGTGCATGCTTTATGCAATCCTCTTGCTAAATGAGAAGGGAGTAGCGAAAGGTCTAGAACACCTTCCGATGGTGAGAGAGTTTGTGGACGTGTTTCCGGCGGAGTTACTAGGGATGCCGCCGGAAAGAGAATTGGAGTTTACCATAGACCTGAAATCGGGGACTGAACAGATAGCAAGAACACCTTATCAGATGTCAACCCCGGAGTTGCAAGAGTTGAAAATGCAACTGAAGGAGTTGTTGGACCTGGGACTGATACGTCCTAGTGTGTCAATGTGGGGAGCACCTCTCATTTTCATACGAAAGAAGGATGGATCATGGAGGATTTGCATTGACTACCATCAAATGAACAAGGCTACGATCAAGAATCAGTATCCCTTACCAAGAATTGATGATCTGTTCAATCAAATGAAGGGTGCAATGGTGTTCTCTAAGATCAATTTGCGATCAGGGTATCACCAGTTACAGATCAAGGAGGATTACGTCCCTAAGACTTCCTTTAAGATGAGAATTGGACATTACGAGTTTACTGTTTTACCGTTTGGACTGACAAACGCCCCTGGGTATTTATGAGTTTGATGAACGGGGTTTCCCGTGAGTACTTGGACCAGTTTGTCCAAGTATTCATTGACGATATTTTGATCTACTCTCGGATGACAGAGGAGCATGACGAGCACTTGCGCTTGGTAGTACAGTTCCTGCGAGAGCACAAATTGTATGGGAAGTTGTCCAAATGCTATTTTTATCAATTGAGGATTCACTACTTAGGGCATGTCATCTTTGGCGAAGGTATCGCCGTGGATCCAGCCAAGGTTAAGGCTATTATGGAATGGCCAGCACCGACGAATGTCACAGAAGTGTGTATTTTTATCGTTTTAGCAGGATACTATCGACGGTTTGTCGAGGGATTTTTGAGGATAGCAAATCCAATCACGGAATTGTAGAAGAAAAATAAGAAGTTTGTTTGGACCGAGAAATGCGCTGAAGCATTTCGGAGGCTTAAAGAGTTGTTGACAACAATGTTGATACTAAAGGTCCCTGACATGGACGCAGACTTCTTGGTATGCACAGACGCATCCAAGGAAGGCTTAGGTGGAGTCTTGATGCAAGACGGACGAGTAATCACTTACATTTCGAGGAAACTTAGACGGAAAGAGGAGAACTAACCGACACACGATTTGGATTTATTAGCCATCGTATATGCCTTGAAGGTTTGGAGACACTACCTTGTTGGACGAAAATTTGAACTAAAGACTGATCATTGTGGACTACAACACATTTTTACGCAAGGCGGCCTGAACGCGCGACAACGACGTTGGTCGAACTTGCTTAGCAAGTACGACTTTGAGATTACTTACATAAAGGGAATGGTGAACCGAGTGGCGGATTCTTTGATTCATAGGCCACACATCTTTTCGGTGTTACCTCTTCAGACGAATCTACGTGAAAAGATTCTTACCTTACAGCATGACAATGACTGGTACAAGGAGGTCGAGGGATTTATTGGACAAAACCCAATGATGGTACCATGATATGAGGGATTTTCTTTTGATAGTGATCGGTTATTGAGGTTTAAAGGTCGAATTTACGTACCGCCAAACGACGAGTTGAGGATGTTGATCCTAAGGAAGGCTCATTGAGAAGTTTACATGGCTCACCCGGGAGTCACGAAATGAGGGCAGACCTTAAACCCTTATTCTTTTGGAAGGGAATGAAGGCCGACATAGTCAACTATGTGGCCAAATGTATAGAGTGTCTTCAGGTAAAGGCCGAACATAGACATCTCGCAAGATTACTACAACCACATGTCATTTCGGAATTTAAATGGGAGGTCATTTTGATGGATTTTATTGTTGGATTGCCACTATCGGTAAGGAGACATGACTCAATTTTCGTAGTAGTAGACACTCTGATGAAGAGTGCTCACTTTATTCCTGTGCATACGACGTATCAAGCACTTGACATAGCTAGAGTTTTTATCAGTGAGATTGTGAGGCTGCATGGCGTGCCTAAGAGGATTATATCCGATCGAGGATCAGTGTTTACTGGACGATTTTGGATGAGTTTCCAAGAGGCCTTGGGAGCCCATCTTAACTTTAGTACTGCATATCACCCATAGAATGATGGACAGACAGAACAAATGAACCAAACCTTGGAAGACATGTTGCACATGTACGTGATGGACCAACAAAAGCGTTGGGAAGAATTCTTGCCACTAGTAGAGTTTGCTTACAACAACAGTTACCAGAGCACCATTAAGATGGCACCTTTCGAGTTTCTTTATGGGTGACCGTGTTAGATGCCTTTGAGTTGGGATCGACTTGAGGATAGGGCCCTGTGGGACCAGAAGTGATCCAAGAAATGAAAGAACAAATGCAAACAATAAGACAAAGGATTAAAGAAGCACAAGATCAACAGAAGAGTTATGTCGATGCACATTGAGTCGACCGTAGTTATGAGGTCGACGATCGAGTCTTCTTGCGGATTAAACTGCATAAGAGTTCGATCGAGTTTGGAAAGGGAGCTGAAATCTCTCCTAGGTTCATGGGACCTTTCATGATTATGGCGAGAAAGGGGCCTATGGCCTATCGACTAGCCTTGCCTGATTCTTTGAGGCGTATGCACGATGTATTTCATGTATCTGTTTTGAGACACTATATTAGTGATCCTACACATGTGGTTGACATGAGTTCCTTGTAGGTATTGGATGAGGGAGCACTCACGGCTAAGCCATTCCACATCTTAGATCACCGCGTTCGACAGTTATGACATTGAACGGTAGATCAGGTCAAGGTCTAGTGGGACAACTATAGTCTGCACTCAACGACCTAGGAGGATGCATATGATATGCGCCAATAGTTTCCATCTTTGTTTGATAGATAGACTTATGATACTGTGATACATTTATTTCACCATTTATATCATGAAACTTCGGGACGAAGTTTAGACCAAGAGGGGGTGTATGTAACATCCTGCTCTGGCGCGCTAAGAAAAATTATTCTTTGAGGACACTTGCTCGCAAGTGATCTTGACTTTTATGATAATAAAACTTTTATCCTTGATTATGATGCGATATGATAGATGACATGATGTTTTAGTGCTTCGACATGGACAGGTGCTATTGACTTGGTTTCACTGAGTGTGTAGGGTTTTTGGACCTTGAGGATGCAGAGGCATCGACGGAACCCCTTGGAATGCGGATCAAGTCAGGGAGTCTGCTATTGGGGTTGATTGTTTATGGTGATTTTAGTACATTTGATTTGATGATAAGATGTGGACATGTTCTGACATGTTTGTTGTTGATGCAGGCTGACGATAGCATTGATGTATTTCACTACCCTATGGATTTTTGTTTATGCCACGAATTGTTACTGATCCACTGACTTATTCTGTGAATAGTTAATGTTCCAATGATAGTGGTAACACTACTGTTTACTTACCTTTATTTTTGCAAACTGTGGTAAAACTTTATTAAAGAATGTGGGTTCTGGGTACGTCGTCTGCCATAAATAAGAATGGTATATCTAAACTGTAGTTGATTATCTCGAGTGTTTCGTAAGTTTGAATAATCTGATTTCTGTAGTTGGCAAGGTTCAAAAAGTAATCCTTGGTGGTTATGATGTTATCTTCTATCATGACATTTAGTCTGAGTTCACTGTGTTGTTTAAAATGGTGCGTTGACTGTGTTTTTGTTGTGCAACTCGTGAGTTCACTGTGTTGTTTAAAATGGTGCATTGACAGTGTTGTTGTTGTGCAATGCGTGGCCCTGATGGTGGTTGGGTATCGCTTTAGCGACTCGCTGTGAGCCTTGTTCCTTAACGATTACAATGTAGACTTTTCCCTGTCACCAACTGCGTCTTAAATTGATTTTACCTTCAACCGCGATTTTTTGGGGATGTAAAACATTGCCAGAGCGTGTTGATTTCACCCACCGTTTTAACCTTTCATTACTTCCGGATTCTTGTTGTACGCGACCACTAAATTATGCTGCCGACCTGAAAATAGATTTTTGCCTTAGATGGACCACGAATCGCCCATCAAATGTGAGTGAGTGGGTCGTTCGACCACAAACTGCCACGCATTGTGAATATGCCTAACCCATGAGCGTTGGACTTTGTTGGATGGCACATGCCTTTACCCCCTTTTTTTTTGGATTGTTAAACTCTAAAATTATTGAAACGAAGGGTGGTAACGCTTTTGAAGACTTCATCATTATTTTTAAACTCTTATCGATTCACCCCCGCAAATGGTGTTCAACCCCTTACATTTTTTCCCTCGCCAACCATGTCTAGTTTCATGCTAATTTCGCCTCTATACTACGTTCAATACTTACTCCTTTTCCCCCCCTGCGATTTGCGTGAGGTACGACAGTGTCAGGGATTCTCTGATTGCTGCCATTGATGGCTGCCAACTTGTTGCGTGGATTCTTGCATGCGCACGATAGTGGCCCGCTTGGTCTCTAGCAGGCGCTATCAACGACGATTTTATTGCTATCGACAACTTCAACTGTGTTTTTAAGGTGTGAATGTTGGGTGACTGAATCATTGTTTTTACATTACGTGAGGGTTTAGTTATTGAACCTATTTTTATGATTTATGTAATGACTATAAAATCTTACTGTAACTTGTAAGGGTAAGGTCTTGTTATTTTACTTGCAATGCTACTTTAATTTAAAAAGAAATGATACGGTTATTTATAGTCATGTTATTGTAGTTTCATTGTAATGATAATAGTAAAGTGTAAAGTTCTTGTCGAGTGAATTGTGATGCCTTTGTAATGTAAAAAGTAACGATATGGGTGTTTTCTGGTTTTTTTTATTGTAGTTTCATGGTTATTAATTACAAATAAAGTGTTAAGTCCTTGTCATTTTAGTTGAATGTTATTGTAATATAGAAAGTGGTGATATGGTTATGTTATGAAAATGTTAATATAATTTCATTGTGATTAATGACATATAAAAAGAAAGGTCCTTGAATCTAAGTGCAATCAATTATTAGGATTTAGTAAATGGGGATTGTAATTAATTAAATGTACAACATTTTAAGGTTGGGTTGGTAGCTTGTCGCTTAATGGAAATTGAATGGAGTATTGGGTCTGTGATTAATACCAGAGACATCACCCTTAACCACCAGCGAATGGTCTTAATTTTGATGTCCTTTAAAACTTGATTTAGATTATGCCTGGAGGCCTTATGCACTTGGGACATGCGAAGACAGGTTCGTATTGGAGGTTGGAATAGACTCTGTCAATTACCCTGCTAGTTGTATAATTTGTCATAGTCTTGAAACTAGATTAAAAGTACACTTCCCATGCAATACTGTATTGATTAATTTAATGAGTTATTAATAAATCACTGTCATAGTTTTCCTTAATATAGATAATCCGGTTGACTGCATTTGATGGTTATGTCCTTATCATAGGCTTAGTAGGCTTGGTCTTATTGTGTCAGGTGGAATGTAGACACCTCCATGTTCCTCAGAACAGTCGCCAGCCCTGACACCTTAAATGGTTAAAATCGATGGGAACCTGGGCTTGAGCGTTGCTTATGTGTCTTGGAGGTCCTAACCATTGCAGGGTAGGACGGGCGGGTAGTCAGTCTTAATTCTTGTCAGTTGATCGTCATCAAATGCACACAGTTACTTGTTGTGAGACTTATTTCATCTTGTTGTGTTAGTCTTGGTTTGCGCCTTGTTCGTCGTTGGGTGGGGACGCAGAGTCAAACGTTTTTATTTCCCTTGTACATGCGCGCACACTTTTAAACAAGAAAAAAACTTGCACATGTTCTAATAGGTTTGTCGGCGTAACGAGGAGGTTCGTTACAAATAATTGTTTATTCAATTTTGCAGGATCAAGATTTAGGATCGAGGTGAGATGCTCAAGATATTTTCGTAGTCCAAAAATTTTGTAAGCTCTTATTAGGAGAAAGATACTGCAAGCATATGTTTGATGAAAATGGATAACTTCTTTACCCTACCAATCTTAGCACACCATCTTCTAGCAACATTAAATATGTTATTATTTTATTTTTATAATATATGAAAAAATACATAAATATTGAAATAACAATCATTTCACTCATCATATTTAAGTATTTTTGTTTCTAAACATGTTTAATCAACATATTGTATATTGTTAGACAAAATAAAATTCACCTTGAAGAATAGTTAAACATTATATGGCATTTACGGTTATAACTTTTTTCAATTATAATCCAAATTAAATGCTTTCATAAAAGCAAATTTAAACAATATATGGTAACTACTATAGCTTTCATATGGAAAATTTAAACAATATATGAGTGGGAAGGAGCTTCTATAAGAAGTCAAGAAGAAACAAGAGGTACATTTTTTCTTGTTGGAAAGCCAAACGTAATACTCACCACTACAAATATGGACAATTTACCTGTAGAAGTTAAAGGTATGCTTGATGATTTTGTTGATATAATAGTAAATGAATTAACTAATGCTTTACCTCCTGTGAGAAGTATTATTCACCATATTTATTTTATACCTGGAGAAAGTTTTCCTAACAAAGAAGCATACAGGATGACCCCTCAAGAGAATGAAGAGATAAAGAAGCAGGTACATGAGTTGTTAAATAAAGGTTTGGTGAAATAAAGTATGAGTCCATGTGTTGTACCAACATTGCTCATCCCAAAGAAGGATGGTGGATGGCGCATTTGCACTAATTTCATGGAAATTAACAAAATTACTATAAGGTACATATTTCCATTACCTAGAATAGATGATTTGATGGATTGCTTAAGTGGGGAAAGGTACTTTTCAAAAATTGATTTAAAAAGTGGGTACCATCAGATTAGGATAAGCGAAGGGGATAAATGGAAGACTTCTTTAAATACTAAAGTGGATTGTATGAATGGTTGTTGATGCCTTTTGGGCTCACAAATGTTCGTAGTACATTTATGAGGTTGATGAATGTAGTATTAAAGGAATTTATTGGAAATTTTGTGTTAGGATATCTAGATGACATTATGATTTACAAATAGACAAAGGAGGAACATTTAATACAACTTAAGATGTTTTTGAGTAACCTTCAGAAGGCAAAATTGTTGATAAATTTGAAGAACTACGACTTCATGAAAATGGAACTGATATATTTGGGGTTTGTAGTATTTGAAAAAGCTTTGAAGATGGACCCAGAAAAGGTTCAATCAATTGTGAATTGGCCAACCCGAAGAAATACATTTGAGGTAAGAAGTTTCCATGGACTTGAAAGTTTTTTATAGAAAATTCATTATAGGTTTTAGTCAGATATGTGCACTTATTGTAGAAACTGTCAAAGAAAGAAAGAAACCATTTAAATGGACAGAATCAAGTGATAGAAGTTTTAAACTATTGAATAAAAAGATTACTGAAAAGCCTATATTATATTTGTCAAGCTTTGATAAATCCTTTCAAGTTGAGACCGATGCTAGTGGGACTGCAATAAGAGTTGTTTTGAGTAAGGAGTAGAGACTGATTGCATATTTTAGTGAAAAATTAAATGAAGCAAAAAAAAATATTCCTCTTATGACAAGGAATTTTATGCAATTTCTCAATCACTTAAGAAGTGGAGGAAATACCTCATGCCCAAGGAGTTTTTATTGTACACTAACAATAGTTCATTACAATTTATAAGTAGTCAACCAAAGCTAAATCAAATACATGCCAAATGGGTTGAATTTATGCAAAATTTTACCTTTGTGATTGAACACACAAGTGGTAAGACTAATAATGTTTTGGATGCATTAAGTAGAATTAATTTTCTTTTGCAAGAAATTCAAGTCAACATTTTAGGTTTTGATGGTCTAAAGGAAATGTATAAGGATGATGTATATTTCAAAGATGTAAATGCAACTTGTGATAACCCAGTTTTCAGCCATAAAAGCCAGTGGTTGGACTATATTCTACATGAAGGTTTGCTGTTCAAGAACATAAAACTATGCATACCAAAGTGTTTGATGAAGGAGAATCTGATTAAGGAAAAAAACAATGGAAGAATGTCAGGACATTTTGGTTAAGACAAGACTTTTGCATAGGAAAATGCTTTCTATTTTATTTCAGGTATGCAAAATAAGGAGACAAAATTTGTGGAAAAGTGTGGAATTTGTCAATATGCTAAGGGGAGGAGTCAGAGAAAAACACTGTATCAGCCACTACCTATTCCAAGAAGACCATGGGATTTAATCAACATGGATTTTGTACTAGGATTACCAAAGAAACAAAGGGGGAATGACTCTATCTATGTTGTGGTAGATATATTTTCAAAAATGGCTCATTTTGTTGCTTGTAGGAAGACTAGTGACACAACTAATATTGCCAATATTTTTTTTTTTTTCCAGAAATAGTGATATTACATGGTCTACCCATAAGCATTGTTTGATATCATGATACAAAATTTGTAGGTCGTTTTTGGAGAACCCTATGGAATAAACTGGGTACAAATCTCAGTTTTATCTCATCCTATCACCCACAAACCAATGGGAAAACAAAGGTAGTGAATAGGAGTTTGGGGAATATTTTGAGAAATCTTGTGCATGAAAATAATAAGCAAGGGGACCAGATGCTTGGTCAGGATGAATTTGCATATAATGACTCACCAAATAGGAGCAAAGGAATGACTCCATTCCAAATTGTGTATGGAATGCATCCAAGAGGAACGTATGAACTAAGGAATTTGGGAAAGAAAGAATTAAAGAGTGATGGTGAGGATTTTTCGTGAAGCATGCAAGAGCTGGAAGAAAGTGTCAAGCAAAGGTTACAAGAAATTAGTGGTGAATATAAACAAAGGGCAGACATGAAAATGATACAAGTGGATTTTTAGGTTAGTGATTTGTTCATGTCATATTTGAGAAAGGAGAGGTTTACAATGGGGACTTACAACAAATTGAAGATTAAAAAGATTGGACCTTGCAGAATATTGAGAATATTTTCCGCTAATGCATATGAGCTTGAACTTCCAACTGGTATTGGAATTTCTCTAATATTTAATGTGGGAGATTTGTATCCCTTTAAGGAAACAAAAGGTGCTTCTATAAATGAACTTGTAAGTGATGAATATCATACCATTGAATGGAAAGAACAATTTCCCAAGGTAGTTCAGAAAGATATTGAAGCAGTATTGACAAGAAAGTGGAAAGAAGGACTAGGGGTAAAGAGTACTTTTAGTATTTGATTAAAGGGAAAGATTAAAAAAAGAAGGATGCTACTTGGATTAAAACATAAAAAATATCCAAGTATGGCATAAATGTTGAAGATCTCTTGAACGTTTCTTTTCTTCCCTGAGATTCTGATGCGGGAGCATCTGCTAAGTGAATTTTCGAGATTAACCCGAAGAGTCACAAAACAATTTACCAAGGGAGTTGGTTCCCTAATTTCATTTTATTGTAATAGATATATATTTCTAAAAGACATATCAGAAGATATCTTTTGTTTGATAGTTAGATTATTATTGATTTTATTGTTGATATTTAAGAACATAATTTCTAGATTTAGGGTTTGTTGAGATAGCTCAGAATTTTGTGGTTTGAGAGATAACTGAGAGATCTGAGTTTATATTGAGTATTGTTGTAATAGGAAAATATTAGTAAGTGTGTAAAGTGATAAAATCTTGTGTTTGCAGAATCCCGAGAGGCTGAGAAGGAACAAAGAATGAATGTTTAATTTCATTCCTTTAGTTATTGAATAAATATTTTGATCGTGAAATTATGTTTTCCATATATGTGCTTGTCAAATTTTGTGTGCATAAGTTTTTATTAGAGGTGCAAGAGATCGTGATCACAGAGACCAGATGCATAATCAAATTCAAACTCAAATTATTTTGTAGGTTTCAAAGTTTCAGAATCCGACGATTGTGATTAACTCGAGGAGCGAAGCTCTACCAGATCAATGGGTTTCGTTGATTGTTTATCGTAACCAAAGTAGAGAAATTGTGAATGTTTTGGAGTGTTAATTAAGAGGCACTATCAAAATTTCACTTCAATGTATCAAGTGAGATAAGTATCGAGTTTCCCACTAGACCATATTTTCGAATATTCTCCATCATTGATCTACTATGCTTCATATTCAGTCTTCCAACCCTGACCATAATATCCTGACAAAAAATATAATTCGTCAATTTGAAATATCTAGGAATTAATCTAGGCCACTCATTGAAGTTGTTGTTTCAAATACCATCCTAATCGTTCAAGGTAAAGGTATCGAAGGAATGCATCGAGGAAAATTCCCTTGTAGCTTCATATTACATATAGAGAATCATAATCGGTCATCTGTTTTCATGTCAAAGGAGATAAAATCCTTCTATCGGATCTGACATTTCAAGCTCTCATTCTAGAATCAACCCTGTAGGTAGATTTCCAAGAACCAATCCACATTGTCCATAACAAAAGTTGTTTGGATTCCTATTCTGAACTCCACTCCGAACATAGCATTGTGAAGTGAGATACTGATCATCCATTCTATGATGATCAATGGTGAGAGTTAAAAGAATAATATTTCCAAGAAAATGTCTCCACCATCCATTAAAAATTAAAATGATGAAGCATGGAAGTTTCGCTCTAACAATCTTCTCAAGGTTTAATCCTGTGAAATCTTGCAAGGGAATAAGCCTGTGATTCAAGTATTGGTAACATGGAAGGAAAAGGGGCTTAGAACCAAAAGATTCCATGTTATTTTCCATAGAGTTTAGATGTGAAAAAAAATTCTATGTGAAAGAGAGGAGACAAAGATTTGATCCGAGGAAGAGAAGGAAAATTCGCTAACAAAGAAATGGATTTAATCTCTATACTATAGGTATTGTAGCCAAGGGATATCAATCATTTGAAGTACCAATATTTCACCAAAAATATTATGCAGGTATCATGAAAACTCCAATATATGGTTTTTAACTTGATGATCATTCTTCATAAGATTTCCTACCTTCCTACATCATTGTATTTTCATTTTCAACCTTCAAAATGACTATTGGGAGGAAACAATGATTTTCAAGATTATACTATACAAACATTAGTCTTAGGTGCTTCAAAATAAATGCACACCATCCCTTCTAGACTACACCAATTCCAAAATCAAGTGTGAAGGGTTGAATTAATTTGGGTTGTTGCCAATGCCCAAGTTCTATATTATCCAACTATTCATCCATTTGTAGAGATGGCATCCTGCTATCCATGGGTAGAGATGCCATCCTACAAGCTTGTAGGATGCCATATTTTCCCACAGTCAACCTTCAAGACATGGTAATAATTTTGGTGCCTAATAAGAATGGAGTAATTTTTTAGCCTTGAGCTTCTCTAATTCAAAATAAAATCTTTTTTATTGCAACCAAGGAAAACCTACTAGTTGTCACATAGTGACACTAATAAATATTACAACTTCATCCATGAGATTAGAAAATATTTCAATAGTTTCCCTACTATTAGAGAAAATAAACCAATAATATATTGATTAATCGATTCTCTATTGCTTGTCTTATCTAAAATGTTGGGTCCAACATTATCAAAGTAGGTATAATGCAGTGTTGAGAGGCAGTCAAAGAGACAACCATTATGGATTTTGTATTGTTATCATAACCACATTATAAAAACCCTTGTTTCCCAATTTTTGCTACAAAACAAGATCTTATGTGACATAATAATATGGATTATTATTGATTATAGTGCAAACTTAGTCACAATACTTGATTTTTTTACTACTTGTTTTTCAATATCGACAATTTCGAGTCAACTTGTATCCATCTTGGAAATTGGATTTTTTTTGTTCATAAGTTATTTTTGTTCCTCCTCACAATTTGAATGTAGGTTGCACTACAATATATGGGAAATATCACAGGTTTAATAAGGTTAGTATTACTTGGGAGCCATTTCTTATAGTTCTTTATGGATTTTTCATTATCTACATAGGGCTAATGGAGCATGTTATCCTCTCTAACCATTATAACATTGATAAATCCAAATAGGGTGTAAATTCACTACAAGAAGAACACCTTCTAGCGGAGGTTTTTAGTGTTACAAAATTTTGCAAAATTTTCAAAAACAACTCCACTACAACTTCCTCTATTGACTTCATAGGTTTTAGCAGATGTTCCATATAACTAAAAAATAATTGGGCAGATGAAGGTTGTAGCGGAGGTTTTTTTTTTGGTGTTGTTCTTGTCAAAATGCAATGGTGTGGTATTGGAAAACACACATCGGTGCATTAATATAATACAAACACACTGGTTCGTTAATATAATACAAATGCCCCAAATCATTAATATAATAAAAAAAATTCCATGGTGAATTGATAACTATTACGCACCAATTTCACCTTTTTTGTCGTATGCAAAGCATCTTTTCTCTTATAATTTCTACACACCGGTTCTACCTTGTTTGTGTATAAAGCACCGATGCATTTTAGGTTTTGTGTGCTTGGGCGCATTTAAGTTATAGTGAGAATCTGTGCAATCAAATTATCCCGAGCCCCAATGCATTTAATATAGCATGCACTCCAATTCTTGTGTAATTAGTAGGTACTAATGTCTGTTTTACAATGTGCACTAAAGGGTAATGAAATTTTGAATATTCGAGGTGAGATGTCAGCGCCATTATTTTTTTTAAGCATCGGTGTGTATATTATAGTAAATGAAATAATTCCTAAATAATATTTAGAACCTTGTTGCGTATAATATACTTAACTCACCAGTACATAAATTATTTTTAGTGCCCCGTTGTATATTTTAAACATGAGCATTGTACAATTTTTAAACTATAATCTTAATGTACACTATATCGTTTACAAAAATGTGTGTTTTATCAATATTTCATACTGATGCATATGAATCCTCAAAATGCATCGGTTTCTATATTATGGAACAAACAGTCTAGTGAATTCAAAATAATACAATGCACTGATATGTATTTATTTTAATTCATTGTTTTTTACAAATTTTTAATTAATCATTTAAAAATCAAATATTTTTTTATAATAATATTGTTTTATATTTTTGTTATTTCATTTTGATATAATGATTACATTAATGAATTATCCAACCAATTATACCTATGTTATTTGTGACAATGTAAATCATCCACATATTAATTATTCAGAAAAGCAACATTTTACAACATTTGACAATGCAATGAAATAAGAAACCCATTTTATTATATATGAATAAGAGACCCATTGTCATACAAAAAGGGACAACGTAAAGGTTCAAAATAATCAAATTGCAACCAATTTGTAATTGTTACACTTATTAGTAACACATCCTCATGCAATTGGGACAATATGTTGAGTACATTAAGCAAAATCCCTAATTTTCATAGAAAAATATTCCAAAATATAAAACTTGTAGTAACATTCAATTATATTTATTTCCATTCATCGGTTGAACTATTTTCATCACTCAAGTTTCGTGCATGCATCATTTATTCATCATTTGTAGGTGGTATTGTACTTTGGTTTTTTAACATAATGTTTTCTTCATANTTCAGAAAAGCAACATTTTACAACATTTGACAATGCAATGAAATAAGAAACCCATTTTATTATATATGAATAAGAGACCCATTGTCATACAAAAAGGGACAACGTAAAGGTTCAAAATAATCAAATTGCAACCAATTTGTAATTGTTACACTTATTAGTAACACATCCTCATGCAATTGGGACAATATGTTGAGTACATTAAGCAAAATCCCTAATTTTCATAGAAAAATATTCCAAAATATAAAACTTGTAGTAACATTCAATTATATTTATTTCCATTCATCGGTTGAACTATTTTCATCACTCAAGTTTCGTGCATGCATCATTTATTCATCATTTGTAGGTGGTATTGTACTTTGGTTTTTTAACATAATGTTTTCTTCATATGCTTGTTTTTTATGTTCCATCCCTTCATCTTCCTCTTCAAACATCGAAATAAATTGTAATAAGTATATCTACATATTTAAAAATAATATAATATGCATGATTGCATAAATAAAAAAACATACCTTAGCACCAATTCCTTCATAAACAATACACAGTGTTTCAAATCCATGCTTAATGAATTCTCTCAAAAAATCCTTTGTTGATTACATTACATAGTGTGTTTCCTACATGTTTAATATGACATGATTAAGCACGGTCAATATAATCAATATAAAGTTCTCATGTTTTTTCATTAATTATAAAATAAGAGAAGTTAAACAACATAGCTATCTACAAATTGTTCAATTAAACTTTTGTTCTTCAACATATACTCATAACCTATACTTAACCCTATGTTTATCAATTCATGTGTTGGCTCTTCTTTGTATGTTAGCACCTACCAAAAGACATCCATGGACAAGTGTAAATTAATTATTTAAATATAAAGATCATAACAAACATGAAATCTTAAGAAAGGATGAAAACGTAAATACTCACAAAGTTTGCAATCAACCCTTTTATTCCTCGTCGTCATGTCATATGTGTTGAATGGTTTTTATTTTTTGTTTCTACAACAAAACAATTGAAAATTAGTATTTCATGCAATAATGAAATTCGATGTACATAAAAGAATAAATAAATGATTACATACATTTGATGCACATTGTTGTTGAGATGTCTCTTCTTATGATGCAATTAGGTTCATTTATTTTACGATCCTATTCTACACTTTTTTGGACATCCCAAAGAACGTGTCTTGGTTTTCCCCTTGTTTGTCCCTAGGAATCATCAAATATATATATAACTAAGATCCGGGTGCATATAGTAAATTAATACACACTAGGGCATCAACCATATTTATACGCATTGGTTCATCAACCATACATATATGCACCGATATAGTATAACAATGTCATTGCGAAATTGAAAATGTTATAGAAATTGTTGTATTTAGTCGATGCTTTATGAATTAAGAAAAGAATGACTTCCTAAGTATTTTGTATTATGCATCGTTGGCTCGTAGACAAATTTAAGACATGGAAATTTCCATACAAAAAAAATAAGTTCTCCATTTTAAATTCAATGATGCGCTTTGTAAACAATGTGCTCCGATGCTTATCTAGGTAAAATGCACACCACTGACCATGAAAAGAATTTTTTAATATTATTTCTAATTTAAATTAAGTGGTGTTGTTTACATACAAATATGCATTGATTCTCTTACTATGTACACAACGCACCGGTCACCGTGAAGGTGTTTTTAAAAAAAATCAATACTGGCAGGACAATTTGGGATCTAACGCAATGAGTGGTTTCATTGCAACAAATAGGAAACACCCATATGAAAATAAACAAAACCTATAAAAATGATTCTTAAAAAACAATCTTTTTGTGAAATATAGAAAGAAAAATAAAAAAATAGTTAGGAAATTAGGGCTTCTGATACTAATGATCTAGGTGGATATTGGTGGCATCCCACCTTTTTCAATTGGCTCAAAACAATTTTCTGGCAATTTTGGCAATTTATTATTTTTAGCAGTTTTTAGCTTTCGGGGCCATTTTGAGGGCCCAAATGAAGGTTTTTAAAGATCGAGGTTCTCAATGATATATGAAAGAATGATTGAGCCCCCAAAATGATTCTCCTCGATGATACCTTTCCAACAAGCTATCACATACCTAAAACGGAGATCGTATGCAAACGTTACGACCCCGAGAAGTTGATGTACTCACTTACCCAAACGGGGCCCACATGACTTTTGGCGTTTCATCACTTAGGGTTAGGTTTTTTTGATGTATAAGGTTTTTGTCATTTCAGTTTATTTTAAAAAGGCCTTCAGAGCCTCATTGTAATCATCTTCTTATGAATGCGAGTAGCCGTCACATCTCTTCTCAGAGATAAGATACCACCATTCTAGCGAGTCTTTCACTCTGTATTTTTACAGTTTCTATACATTTATTTCATTAATAGAAATCATGTATTACTGTATCTCTGTGTTTATGGTTGCATCTCTGATATATTTATGTTATATTATTGGATATACGTGATATCTCTGTGCATTTCTTTATTATATCTTTGCTCTCATTTCGTGCCGAAAATAATCTGGATCAACTAATAACTATGAAACCCTTTTTTTTGGTTTGGGAATGCAATGAAAATTGTTTGAATCAAATAGAAGAATCATTAATATAATTAATAGAATGAAATCATAAACCTGAAATTTCTCATCTGTCAATTTCTATGTGATCTATAGTAATCCCCCTTGAATTTGGCTCTTAAAAAAAAATCCACCCACTCCGAAGTCGTTGCTGATATATATCTGTTGCACAAATCTTCTTTCTAATTTTGACAAAAAAATAAAAGAATTAATAGGGTTTTCCTTTATAAACACAAAAACTCAAATTCCCACTCATTTTTTCATTGTATATTTCAACACATTGATAATAAACACACACGCTTTTCTTTCTTCCAAAAGTTACATTTTTGGTGCATTATACCATGAGTATCAAACCAATGTGTTGTGTACATATAATGCATTGATTTATTTTCGTATTAAATTTCAAAGTATTGATAGTAAGTGCACACTATTTTTCTAACTTGCTTCAGTTGGTGCGCTATACAGTTCAAAATGCACTAGTGTAATGTGTAAGTAATAATAGACCGTAAGACAGTTAAATTTTCATAATGAAAATGCAAACATATGCATTTAAATTTTTCAGAGGTTTTGTTGTGAGGAGGCAATAACGGATGCCAGTCTCGGTGATTTTCTTAATTAAACAGACTAGTGCATTTGGTTTATCCATTTGCACCAATGTATCTTTATATGATGAAGTGAACCATCAAGTTATAAAAGTTATTCAAAGTTATTTTTTAAGTTAGATTTCTCTATGCTACCCAAGATGACGGTTTTGGCTCAAATGCAGGAAAAAAAGAATTATAATATGAAATGGCCAATTCTTCATATTCCACATCATTTTGTGTCTTTGGAAGTCCTTCAAGTTCTCTCATGTCGAATATTGTACGTCCATGTTTTATTGATAATTCATTTATATCATTGAATTTATGTTTTGTATGCAAGTGCAGTTGAATAATTGTTCATTCAATTTTGCAGGATCAAGATTCAGGATCGAGGTCAGATGCTCAAGATATTTTCATAGTCCCAAAATTTTGTAAGCTCTTATAAGGAGAAAGATACCGCAAGAAAATGTTTGATGAAAATGGATAGCTTCTTTACCCTACCAATCCTAACATACCATATTCTAGCAACCTTAATTATGTTATGATTTTATTTTTATAATATATGAAAAATGACACAAATATTTAAATCACAATCATTTCACTCATCATATTTATGTATTTTTGTTTCTAAACACATTTAATCAACATATTGTATATTGTTACACAAAAAAAAAATTCACCTTGAAGAATAGTTAAACATTATATGGCATTTATGGTTATAACTTTTTTCAATAATAATCCAAATTAAATGCTTTCATAAAAGAAAATTTAAACATTATATGGTAGTTCTGCTAATTTAAATGAGTGATACATATCAAATTTCACTTAAAAACTGAGAAAACATTAACAATGTTTTTTATTAGCATACTCATACTACATTTTACAAATCAAACCACAAAAACAACCACAACCACAACATTATATGAAAAACAAAATAAACATTAGCGATATACATATGAATATACATGTCAAACATACATCTCAAAATAATCTGCAATAAACATTTCAGATATAGATCTCAATTCAAATATAAAACAATTAATATACATGTAAATCAATACCACTACTAGATAGGTCCACCACTAGAGCCAGGTTTATCAATGTGTCTGCTACTAGAGGTAGAGCCTCTATCAAGAACAACTATCTCAGAAACAAATGCCAATAAAAGTGCACTACCAAATGTATCTCTATCAATATCATGAAGATGTGCAGCAGTACCTAATGTGAACATAGTGTCCAAAAGATCAAAATATTATGACACATGTGGAGTAAGATGAGGAGAGGGATCAATGGATCATGAAACATGTGTAGTAGGAGAAAGACAAGGATCAATGGATGGTGACACAACTGGAGAAGAAGGAGAAGGATCAGTAGAATATGGTGATGCATGTGAAGGAGAAGTATGAGGAGGAGAATCATATGTGGATGCAGGTTCAGACACATGTGGAGGAGGAGGAGCAGGATCATACATGGATGTAGGTTCAAACACATGTGGAGGGGAATCATGAGGAGGAGGAAGAGAATGTGGTGGATTAGAGGATGTGGATGGCTTTGTTGATGATATAGATGTAGTGGGATCATGAGCACCACCCCTCAACATATTGATGAGGTTGATGGCTCCAAAAATATGAAACATCAACAATTTCATGTCACGATGACAATTCCTCCATATCATAGAGAGATATTGTACCAGTAATTTGACTGTAACGGGTGCGGGTACCACTTCGTGGCTAGTCATGACATGATATAATGGATCTACCACATCTAGCCAGACTCTCCAACCTGACCTGTGTAGAATGTGGGGTCTATATATTGGAGTTAGTCATTTACCTCCTCCATCACCTTATCCTCATGTTGGAAAGGCTCATCCCCAACATATGTGACAATAAATTACATGTGCATTAACAAGACATAAAAATATGCAACTAGATTTATCAAAACATAACAATAATATTTCCTCTCTCATTTGTTGGCTCGTCTATTGTAAATCAGATGTTTGGAAATCCTATCCAATCCATCTCTGTGTATGGATACTCTACAATATTGAGGATGAGATTTTCCTCGCTAGCCAACAAATCACACATTTCCCTACCGACTAGAGAAATGGGAAACTCATATTGGCCCTGCTTGGGCATCAATTACCCTCACATGCACATACACACATAAAACATAGGCGTTGCAGGAAAACTGGGTGATATTGGTCGAGTGGCATGAAACCTCTCAAAAAATAGTGTAAATAACTATGACGTGAATGGGAAGAATCTCGTCCCATGTAAAAAAACACAAGAATGATCTAATGCACGCCACAATTGTCTCAAAAAATGTTTGACCACCAAATCAATTAGGCCTCAACAATAAACTATCTAGATAATACAACATAGAGAAACTAATGTGTTTCCCATCAAATCTATATAATTAAAATGTTGAGAGAATAAGGCACAGGGACCTAATGTCCTCTTTATAAAATGAACTTATCCACAACTGACCACCACGAACCTGGAACTCCTAAGTGGCATGAACATGTGGACAAACATATCTCTTCACATATGACAACTCGGTCTCTCCTACAACACCGGGTGGTAGCACAGGGAAATGGGAAAAATCTCTCCCTCCTAGAGAACCCAATTATGAAATACACATCCTCATCTGTGGAATGATACCATAGATTAGGACTGACCCTAAACCCATGTTTCCCATGATCCCAACAATGGATCAACTCTTGTAACAAAAAATATTTACCCCTAAGGGATGTACCCTCTTGATAAAACTTTAGGAGGCCAACATCCATCTAAAGGTCATGTGTTGGGTGTTAAATAGGGTGATGGAACACCTCCCTCTACCTCCCCCTAGCCTCCCACTCACACACAAAGGTGTGTGTCTCGGCCTGTTGTTGTTGTTGTTGCTTCTCTTCCTCTCGTCGTTTTCATATATCATTTACATACAAATATTGTTAGGCACATATATATAGATAAAATAAATTGAAATTATAAAACAAATACATATGTAAATGACATGTATTTAAAGATATATATATATATTGCTTCTCTTCCTCTCGTTGTTTTCATATATCATTTACATAAAAATATTGTTAGGCACATATCTATAGATAAAATAAATTGAAATTATAAAACAAATACATATGTAAATGACATATATATATATATATATATTGTAAAATAATATTAAAAAGTAATTGGTGTGTCGAAAAAAGAACATATGCCCCATCAACGGTGTGCTCTATTAGAAAAAAAGCACCACCATGTAGTGTTTTTAATAATACACATTGGTGCCATGTTTCTTGTTGCACCATTAAGTATTTGAGTGGTGCATCCCATAGGATGTTTTGCAACAGATCATTACTTGTAATCGTGTCGGTTAAGTTATTTTAACCGCACCGATTCATTTCATTAAAAAATACGCATTTCAACGCTAAAATTTATGGAACATGAAATCATTGGTGCCCTTTATTAAACTGAAAGCACCAGTGTGTTGGGTTTACCAAAGCACCGACATGATGTCTAACAGAGTGTTGCATTACTTACACACCATGAACAAGGCCTTACACAATATGAAAAATGATGTTTATTTTTCAAAACATGTCGTGGTGCGTACATTTAGCGAATATGCATAGGTACACCACACTTATTTTCACACCACAATGGATTGTAGTGGTGTGTCTAATAATTTGCACTACTCTGATTGATTATTAAAAAATTTCCCCATTGTCATTGTCTTTACAACACCAATGTGTTTGTTGGACTAATAGGAAACACTAGGTTAAATTGCATTATCGCAGTTGAAGCAGTGTGATATGTTACTATTAATGTACTGGTACCACCATGATATTGGAGAATCAACATTTTTTTTCAGTGGTGCATTGTAAAAGATAAAGCACAGAGAACAAGGCATCTAATGAGACGCCCTGCTATGCCAAGTCGGAAAATAGATGTCTTGGTGCGGTTCTATAAATAGTAATGATGTGTTTAGTTAAAATGGTTGCACCACTACGTTAAATTTTATAAATCATTAAGTTAACAATGTGGTTAATTAATTGAAATGTATCGGTGCGGGTCGAAGCCAATTATGCATCGATTGTGGGGAATTCCCAACGACATAATGCTTTGTTCTTATAATTTATCATGGTTCTCTTGCTTGAACGACACCAATGTGTACATATATATGAGACGAACCAGTGGTGGTGCTTACTATGAATTTAACACAATACACACTACTTCAGGGTGAGCCGAAGCATTCAAGTGCACCACGTGGAATTGGAAAAAAAATTGAAAAAAATGTTGATTTCAATCTAAATTAAAATTTTGATTGGATGAAAATGAGAATAGGAAGGTAATAAAAAATTTAATTGACCTCTTATGTCCCAAGGAGGAATGCTTTCACTGTTGAGAGGAAATGACAATTCATGGTAATTTCCAAAATTTGGAAATGTGTGGAATCTACCAATGGAGCTATCCAAATTAGTGTAGAGCAATGGAAACATGGCGTATTTGGAAGGATGATGAATATCGGTTCTCGCATGAGAGTTTTGAATCATGACATGCACTATAACAATGAAAATTGGTTTGGTAATTTTTTTTATTTACCCTACTGCGCTGCGCCTGACAACAGTGAGGTGCACCAGTGTGTAATGTTCAACAACACTAGTGCGCTTTATTCAGTGCATGTAATTTCTATTATAAATTTTTTATGTCCTTTTTAACATTGATGCACTGGTGTGTATCGACCATAAAGGAGCACTACGATGTCTACTTTTCAAAACATGTCATGATGCATGAGTTTAGATTCTATGCACCAGTGTGCCACACTTATTTTCTCACTACCATAGATTGCATCGATGCATCTAATAATTCACACCGCTCTGATTGATTATTAAAAATACTCCCCTATATCATTGTCTTTACAACATGGGGGAATTTGTTGGATTGATGGGCACCACTAGGTTAAATTTCATTATCACAGCTAAAGCAATGTGATGTGTTACTATTAACGAAACAATGCCACCATGATAGTGGATCACTAACACTCTTCCCATGATTTGTTTTAATGGATATGGAACTAGGAACAAGGCATCCAATGGGATGCCCTGCTATGTCAAGTTGGGCAATATATGTCCTGGTGCAGTTATGTACATAGTACTAGTGTGTTTGGTTAAAATGGTTGCACCACTATATTAAATTTTATAAATCATTAAGTTAGCAATTTGGTTAATTAAATGAAATGTAATGGAGTGAATCAAACCCAATTATGCATCGATTGGGGGACATTCTAAAGGATGCACCACTTTGTTTTTATTATTTATCGTAGGTCTATTTCTTGAATAACAGGGGTGCGTAAATAGATATGAGACGCACCAATGGAAATGCTCACTATGAATTTAACACAATATGCATTGCTTCGGGGTGATCCAAAGTGTTTAGGTGCATTGTGCGGAATTGGAAAGAAAAATTCAAAAAAACGTCAAATTTCAAGATAAATTCAAATTTTGATTAGATGAAAATGCAAGTAGGAAGGTAATAAACAATTTACCTAACCTCTTATGTCTTGGGGAGGGATGGTTTCATCCTTTAAAGGAAATGAAAATTTGTGGTAATTTCTAAAATTTGGAAATGTGTGGAATCTACCAATGGAGCAATCCAAGTCGGTGTAGAGTATCGAAAACAGGGCGTCGTTGCAGGTATGGTGAGCATCGGTGCTTTCTTGAGAGTTTGGAAGCACATGATGCATTGTAACAATGAAAATCAATTTGGTAATTTTTTTTATTTACCATATTGCGGTGTGCATGATGACAATGAGGTGCACCAGTGTGCAATGTTCAATGACACTGGTGCGCTTTATTTAGTGCATGCAATTTTTATTATAAATTATGATGGTGCTTTTGAACATTGAAGCACCGATGTTTTATTGTTCATATACACACTGATGTGTATCGACCTTAAAGGCACACCGATAAAAAACCTTCACAAAAACCTCTAGCCACCCACCTCTACTAACAACCTTCACTATAAACAAAGAATGAATAGATTTTTCAGGAAGGTTCCATAAAAACCTCAACAATAAGGTGTTCTCCTTGTTGTGATTATAGATTTTGATCCATTTATTCCCATTCTCCCACATGAATCAGACCCCAATATGAATTCTCAGATCAAGACTCTAATTCCACTTTAAAATTTGGCCATTAGGTAACATTAGGTCTATACTACTTTCCTTGCTAGCCTACTTGCACTCATTACTATCTAAATGTATCCTATAAAACACTTCATTTGGAATAATTTGATCAATTTCTCTGCATCTCTAATTAGGCTTTTGTCTTAAATATCAAAAATAAAAAATGTATTCCTTACTTCTTATTTGATGTTTTGGATAAATTCTGACATCTGAAGAGGTTAATTTCTCTCCTAGCATTGTTACATCATCAACTAGCTAAGCCTAAAAGACCAAGCTCAAAAAAAGTCTTGCATCCTATCACTCAAAAAACCTAGGCCAAAAGTTTGAAGCACATTTCAAAGTTAGGCTCCATAGTTGAATAATCTTTGTCATTCCTGATTGTTCCATTTAAAGACATGCTACCTCCACATTATTCTAGTTCCACATTCTTGTTTCGGTTCTCCATTGCAAGTCAACCCAATATTTTATATACTTTAGGGATTTCAAAAAGACATGAAAATTAAATAAGAATTAAGCCCATAGAAAGGACATTTAGGCGTACATGAGTTCAGCCTCACCCTGAAAACCCATTGATGAGGCATGCCTTCAATAACTAGTCTCACTCATTATAATATGTTATCATATGAATCTCTATTGTAATCTAATTTCTCAAAATGTCATTTCTTGAACTAGACCAGAAATCAATCATTTTGGGTGTTTCAAAAAGGTATTAAGATCAATCTCCCTTTGGTTCACAATCAATTCCAATTAATTGGGGAACTGGATCTCCTCT
>SNQJ01S0065372.1:67890-83837 GCA_010110895.2 Picea sitchensis | reverse complement strand
ATTATTCCTTCCTTGCTCCACCCTTCCACCCTCACTTCATAAGTATCTTTGACTTTCTTGCTTGGACTCCACACTTGTTTTTGATCTTTGGATGTAGACCACAGAGACACTTTCCTTTCACCTTGTTAGTATGCTTATATACTTTCCAAAAGGTATAATTATGAACCATTGTAACTTTTAGTAATGAAACATTGCACCCCTTCATTTAATTAACACAAATGATGATTTCATTAATTGATTTTCATACACAAAATTAGACATTGATTTCGTACGAAGATATTGGAGTGTTGGAAATGCATTTTACAATTCTATGACATGGGTTTTGTGCATTAACATGCCAAATTATTATACACATGAGAATTTTCTCTAGAACATGTGTGAGGTGGTTGATATAGGTGGTTCTTTGAAAGAAACTTTCCTAGATTTTCCTTTCATTATCGGATGCCAGATCGACTTCAACACATTTTACTTTTTCATGAATGTCTAAATCGACCTCCACATATCTCCTTTGTTGGTGACTATTTAAACTCAAATTGTAAACATTTTACTTGATGGTAGAGATTAAAATTAGTTCCCTCTCAGTTGCTAGTCACTAAAGATTTGACTTGGTCTTCACCCTTTCTCGTATTTTCTTCCTCATTCGACAAAAAAACATATTTTTGGACGTTGACTCAACTAGGAGAAATTTCGACTTGAGTATTTTGATTCTGGTCCACCCAACTTGCTTTAGCCTCAACCCAACTTGTATTTCCCAATTTAAGTTTTCTTCAACTTTGACCTTTAGGCTACTTCATTCTTTGACCGACTTAAGAGATTCGACTTTGGTCTTCCTCACTTGCTTTGGCCGACTTGAATTTCCTGACTCAATTTTCTTTCAACTTCAACCTTTGGAATAATTTAATTCACTTCTACTCAGACCGACTCGACTTAGAAGAAAACTGACTTGTGTAATTCGAATTTGGTTGTTCTGACTTGCTTCGGTTTCGACTTTGACTTTGGCTTTGATTTTTGACTTCTTCTACTTATCCAAATTCGACCTTCAACTTCTTCAACCTCTTCGATTTCAACCCCTGATTTATTTGACTTCAACCTTTGAATTTTTCAACTTCTTCAACTTCAACTTCTTGATGAGATGTTTATACCATAATTATTGACTCTGTGAATATATTGATGCCCATACTAATATTACTTGACATCAATGCCAACACTATAACACAAGGTAGAAAAATTTTTACGTAGATAAAAATAAGACAACAAAATATTTTAAAATGGGAGAGAATGTACTTTTGAAAGTTAAGCCCAAGAAGAGCTCATTGAAGTTGGGAAGATGTACAAAGCTAGCAGCCAGATTTTGTGGTCCATTTGAAATATTTAATAAGATAGGGCCAGTTGCATACATGATTGCATTGATTGCTTCCATGAATGTGCATAATGAAATTCATGTCTCTTTGTTGAATAAGTATATACATGATCCTAACCATGTTATTTATTGGCACTTGATTCAGGTAGAACTCAAGGGAGATTTTCAGGTCCAGCCAATGCGCATATTGGATAGAAAATTCAAAGTAATCCAGAATTGAGTTATAGAACCGGTAAAACTATACTAGATTTGTTACGGTCTTGAAGATTCTACTTGGGAGCATGAAGATACCATGCAGGCAGAGTACCCACAAATTTTTGAAGAATTATAAAATTTGATTTTATGTTTTGTATATGCACTGAGGACAATACCAAAATAAGGGGGAGGGGAATTTAATGCCCCAATTTTGAGTCCCCGTATTAAATAATGTAATTTTTATTTGTTGAAAGGCCAGAGTTCCGAAACAATTAAAAGAGGTCAATGTTATCGGACTAATCGGTAGGTGTGGACACTAACAGATCTCCCTAGATCCACCTGGATCTAGAACAAAACAGGATAGGACATGACTCTTTCCCTAAGTTATGACCATTGAATTAGCTAGTAAAGAGGAACAAGTGACATAATTTTGTATCACCTCCTAGAGTCTCTATTGCTCCTACTTCGCTCCAGTGCTCTCATGAGGTCAAGACCAAAACAACACAAACCAACCAAAGTGAAGATATCAAAATATATCCAATAGTCAACTTATGTGTATGATCAATGAATTACACAATAAAGTGAGAATGACTTTATGGGAAAAGGACATGCCGCTGTATCATATTAATTGAAAGTAGAAGATACAACCTGATCGCCTTGATGTCATAAGCTTCCTTTCGGTGACTCTTGGTTCCAACACACACACTTGCTCGATCCTTGCATGAAGAAGATCCAAGTCCTCTTGATAGACTTGCTAGAGTCTCCAAGCTCCTGTTCAAGATGGGTTCTTCACACAATTCCTTCACCAATTCTCCAATTAATCTTGCTTAACCTTTTCATGAGAATACTATCAATATATAGGAAAGTATGATATGGTTACATGGATGATAATGATCCCACCAAATCAGGGAAACCAGTAAAATGATAACCATTCAAATGCCAACCCATTCTCTAGAAGATTCCCTTCTAGAACCCTCGAGACTTCTTCCTTTTTCCAAGATTGAGAACACGTTCGCACCCTAGGTATAGAGCACAATGTGAGAAGTTCGCACCCTAGATAAAGGTGGTCTGCGAGAATGGGTCATTCTCACACCCTAGGCTATAAGCAGCCTGCGAACTCTATTCAAAAATATGTTTTCTGGAAAGAGATGATTGTCACTTTTCTCAGGAGAAAGTTCTTGTTGGGAGACTGAGTACACCATCATCAATACACCATCAAGATGACCAAAATCATGGGTAATAGAATTCCCCCCAAAGTATGAAGCCAAAATCAGTGACAGCCGAAATACTTTGTAAACTGCGTGTGTGTGTCAAAAACTAGGAGCGCACCTAATCGTAAATCTGCGAACAATCAAGCATCTGCCGAATATCATACTAGTTCTGAGGTAGGCATTCCCATACTCATATCATGGATGGATGAAATCATAAACATAGGTCATGGCCACCAATCATACACCATGGATCCATGCCATCAAAATATCGCATAGCCACCAAGAATACACTGTGGATCCATGGAAGAAAATTCAAATAGAGACGACATAGCCATGAGACATACAAAGTGGATCTATGTGTCGGAAAATTATACATGTTCCATCAGAACATGGACCAAAGAGATAAGATCCAGGGTCTTCAATCCCGTTATCCAAAAGTATGAATCTAACCATGTGATTACATGTGTTGAAGTCGAACATGGTAGAAACTACTTGATTATCGGTCATTGATGAAACCGTTAACAAGTGCGAGGGAAATAACCATTAATGTCAATGACTCCCAAGGTACATTAGTAAAATCCACTGAATGTGAATAAATGAGTTGAGGTTGAACATCCGATGGAATCTTTCGATCAGGGGTCAATGATGAAAACCCATTGTCGAAAGCAAGGAAACCTTCCATTGAGGCATGCAAGTTCCAAGGTACCAAAGAATTTCTAAGTCTCGTTTTCAGATAATGAGCTGGAGTCGGTGGAACAAAACTCGTCACAGGAGGGCCTTGATGTATCCCCCATCAATGACACAAAATGAGTAACATATTTTGAAGGTAGAACAACGTATGATGTAAGTTGAATTGGACATAGGGAAGGTCGACATGCAGAGAATGGATGACTGCAGATGGCCGACTAAATAGAGGTTTAAGATGGACTTCTCTTTAACATATGAATGACACGACCAATGATTTGGCAGCATTGACTCAGAGACAACGCAGGGTATGGCCTTATAGAAAATCGAATGAGAGACAAATGGATATCCCAAAGTGGCTTCAAATAATGAATAGGGGGGTGTCATGCTCAAGAGAGACACTTACTACCAATTAATATAAATATGAAAACACATCCCTTTCCCAAATTTTCCCCCACCATTTATGGCAAGTACCTCTTTATTTTTACGCAAGCTTGAGGAGGATAACATATGCTTGTTAATATAAGCTCATCCTTTAGATGAGTCCTTCGGAGTGTGTTTAAAGAACCCTAGGAAGGAGTAGTTCGGTCCCATTATGGGGTTGTCGATGTTTGTTTAACGAGTCCAAAGATAGAAAACTCGAAGTTTTTTCATGATTATAGAGTCTGGAAAAACACTTAAAAGAGAAATATCTTAGTTCCTTTTTCGTAAAATAGTCTGATGAGACCGAAAAAGAGATAAATTATCGCCCAACAGACGCTTTCTTCAAATACTTTAACAAGCATGAAAAGAGCAAGGTTGCTCAGCAATCTTTTCATGTTTAGAGAGTCTGAAAAGAGCTTAAAGAGGACTCCAGGGGGGCTCCTTTTTTGTATAACCTTGTTGAGCCCGAAAAAGTGATAAAAGTGTGTTCGATCACGTTCTCATGTATTTTCAAGCGTGAGAACAGACAAAGACCAAGCTCGAGGTTTTGTACAAAAACCATAAAAAACAATCAAAACATGCAATGAAAAAGAGAAAAATATCCGTATCCCTGTGTATGAACATGGAAGTCATCGTGTCTACAAAAGTCACACTCACAAGGGTATTAGGAATTAGGTTTTAATAAATAAAACAATTATAAAAACCAAATGGTAAAAGTAAATATAAGGGGGTAAAAGTTCTTTTTACCATAGCTATTGTAACTTTGCCAATATTTTAGTCCAAAACCCCTCTTTTGCCCTTGAATTTTGATGCTTGATTGCAAGAGGTACGAGCATCCATTCGATGAATGGTCTCTGGCAGTGAGGTAAGCTCCTTATCCTCTATCTTTTCATGGTTCAATTTTTCATTTTCATTGGTAAAAATCATGTTTTTGAGTTTGTTTTAGGGGTTAAAGTTGTGCTCAGCCATTCTCACAGGCCAGCCACATGGCACCTGCGAGAATGCATCATTCTCGTAGGTGGCCCCAAAGGCACCTACGAGAACCTCACACTGTGCCTAAAGGGAACCTGTGAGAACCGTAAAGTGAAAAAATTCTTTGAAGTTTGCTCAATGAAAAAGATACCAAATGTTGAATAGAGTTGTTGACCTTCTTCTTATGTTTCTTATGTAGGTATTTGTCTATCACCATGGTTCTGGAATGGCATGAAAGAGAGGATGAAGAATATGATGTTATTGCTGGGAATAACCAGGGCACCATTGCCGCTTTGCGAGACTGTGGTCTCCTGAAATTATTTTGTATCTCGGGTATGAGGGCCCAAGTCAGGTTATTGGAGTACCTTGTACATATGTGGGACCTGGACCAACAAGTATTCCATGTAGGGGTCCACACATTGTCCTTGGATATTGAGGACATTTACTTCTTGACAGGATTTTCACAGTGTGGGTACCACGTGAGCCTGACTGGTAGCAGAGGTGGTGGGCTACCCATGAGTGAACACTGTCGTTTGCACTGCGTTCTAGAGGTGGAAAGGAGAAAAGGAAAGGTAATCATTTGGGGGGTGTGAGATTTGACCCTTTGCACTATTTTGTTCACCATTGCTCATATGGCTGGGAGAACTACTCCTCACATGGCTCTCCAGAGCTACTTTTAGTATGCCATAGAGTGTACTGAGTCTCAGGTTTTTAACTGGGTAGACGCAGTCCTTCGTAGCATGAAGAGGTAGTTGACTAAATGCAGGAGAGGCAACCTGAAGCAATTCGGGTACAGGTCGTTGTTGGTTTCCTTCTTTCTTGAGAGGGTTCCTTTGCTGAGGTTGCAGGTTGAGTGGGGTTTACCAGCTCCAGCAGATCCAAGAATGTTGAGGTGGTGTCAGCTCATGGTCCAACACGTAGCTGGACCAATTATCAAATACAATGATGCCTTCTTTTACTAGTTGCGACCACAGATGATGATGGTCGATGATTATGCCTATGCCGGGTTGGACTTCCAAGGAGATCCAGACTTGGCCCTACCTAAGGGTGCTCAGTGGGGGGATGTTGGTAAGAAGTACACATTTTTTTTCTTTTTAAATGTTTTTGTGAATTTTATCATATGAAAATGTTTTTATGTTCATCAAAGGTCTAATTACAAAATTCTTTTTTGATGACAGAGACGTGGGGCCTTATCGACCACCTGGTACTTCTCCTATTCAGTGATGAGGAGAGGTGGCTCCAGTGCCATGATGGGACGCCCAAGATTATGAAGTGGTGGAACAAAACCTGGAGGGTTTGACAACAAACATTCCAGACATGCCCCTTGGAGAGGTTCCACGACGTTATCAGCGTCATATAGTAGGAGTGTCAGAGTCCATTGGCCGAGTGCTTCGTAGGGTTTCCCGGGAGGTCATGTGTTACCATGAACATAATCCATGATGTCACTTTGTAGAATCTTTGAGCTTCAAATTTTGAAATTTTGGTCCTCGGACAGGACTTTTTGTAAAAAATAAAATTGATCGTTATATATACATACGACTTCTACCGGTTTATCTTGTGTTGTGTGAAAGTTGATGTGATTGATTTATAAATGACCCAAATGTTTGTCTAATACATAGTTAGCTAATGCATCAGTTAATGTATTTAGAAATCTAGGAATATGTTGATACTCAATATAATCAAAATAACATTCCAAGAGGCGAATTCACAAATACACCCGTAACAAAGTAGGACTTCGAATAGCATAGACATTACTTAAGTGTAGTACTATGAGCTGCGAATCGAGTCGCACAACCAAGTGATGGATACCGAGTGAGATAGCATCAATCAACAATTTGATAATGGCGCTATACTCTGCAATATTGTTGGTCGCACGGTCGAGGCACACACCTCGTAAAGTGACAAGTTCGTTTGTAGGGGCATAAATTGCCCATGTAGCAGAAGCAAGGTTTTGAGTACTACGGCTAGCGCCATCAGCGAAGCCAATGTAGGGTAGCGAAGCCTCTGACATCAGGAAATCAAACACAATGTCACATAAGGGCAGAGACTAGATAATGACAAAAGAAAACTACAGTAACACACAAGAAGTATGATACGATAAAAATACAAGTACTCATGCACATGTGATCTTATGCATAGTACTTCTTCAAGTACAACCCATTTTTGGGTTCACTCAAAGGGATACCATCGTAATCTACTAACTCGTAAGCTCCTTTTTCAAAAACTCGTCTAACAATATAAGGACCTTGCCACATGGCTTCGAATTTTCTAGCTCCTAGCATATCTCAATCTTGTTCATAGAGGAGAACCAGATCTCCTCCGGAGAAAACACGAGGCTTGACATGCTTGTCGTATTGGGCCTTAACATGTTTCTTCTGGGCTTCTATGAATAGGGTAGCATCGCGTCGAGTTTCATCTAATCACATCAGATACAATAGATGTTCTTCCTCAGCAGAAGTGTTTGGTAGGAGTTCAACAACTAGTTTTAAAGAGGGTATCTCGCATTCGATCGGGAGAATGGCTTCCAAACCATAGACTAACCGGAAAGGTGTAACCCTAGTAGTGGACTTGACGAATGTCCAGTAAGCCCACAATGTTGAAAACAACATTGTGTGCCAACTTGTTTTGTGAATCCCTATCATTCGTCGGAGCATAGTTATGAGAACTTTCTTAATCACTTCGACTTGGCTGTTGTCTTGTGGGTAATAGGGCGTTGAGTTTTCATGGCGAAGACCCAACTTTTTAGTGAGTTTGGACATCATGAAGTTTCTATAGTGGCAGGTTTGGGGTTGGTGCTTGAGGCAGAATGTGGTTATGCATGGAAGGTGCCAATCACACTGTCAGCTACATGAGAGGCAGCTGGAGTAGTTGAAGTGGCGGAAGTGGAAGGACGAGGTGCATCAGGGAGTAAGTCATAAAGAGTACCCGTTTGTGAGTAAATGAGGTCAAGGTATTGAGCACGACTTATGGATTGTTCTTTCATGACAACTCCACCCATGGAGATATCACGACCGATGTCGTTCATAAATGATTTTGTGAACCACTCTGCCAACAACTGATCAGGAAGTTCGATTTTGATGAGATGTCGTCTCTGTCGCCACTCATGAATGTGATTGGATATATGAGTGGCTTTGTTTTGTTTGAAAGAACTCAGAATCTCGGTCCACGTTTCATAACGGATCAGTAACTGGTAGGGTGAGGAAGGCCATATCTAGGGTGTTGAAGTCAGCAAAGAAACCTCGTGGTAATTCTATATACCACTTCGCGGCAGAACCTTTGAGAGTTATTTGAAAAAGATGTAATCGGATAGAGTCATCCATCAAAGAATTGGATGAGCACCAGAGATGAAAATTTAGGACGTGATTTTTCGGGTCCTCTCTCGCTTTGCCATCGAATTTAGGGATGTGAGAGGGTAGCTTGGTTGGTATAGTGGGCCAATGGGGAGAGTGGCAGATTGGATCATTTAAAATCCTTAACAGATCTGGGAGGTCCAAAGTGGCCAAGAAGGGTAACTGTCTATTCACATGCGGGTACTGGTGGCTCTGGGGAGGGAGTCCCGTTGGCAAACCAGTAGGACCATAAGAAGTCTGCATATAATGCGAAGAGCCAGGTAGATTCGGTGGTTGTTGTGGAGGAAAGTAACTCATGGGATTATATCCTTGAATAGGGACGTGATTTTGAGCATTCAAGCCCCAAATAGGATTGGACATACCTGGATATGGTTGGCCTATACTAGGGGGTATAATGGATGCATTTGGAAGCTGTTTCCCCCCAATCGATTGAGGATTATGTTGTATCAGATGATTCCAATACTGGGCCAAGGATGGAGGTATGTTTTGTTCGTAGGGTGGGGTCGGTGGGGGTTGTCCTCCAATTGGGGGTTGTGTTCCAATTGGGGGTAGTGTTCCAATTGGGATTTGCATTCCAATAGGAATTTTCCCTACAAGGGAGGGTTGAGTCAAACCTCCTTGGTGAAATTGTCCACCAACAGGAATCTGGTAATTTGGTGTGAACGACGGAATAGTGCCACTAGGATTAATGTTGCCGGTAGAGGACGAGAAAGGTCCTCCGAAAGGGGGTTGAGGAAGTGTCAGGATAAATCTAGGAGGTGAGTGCCCATAAGAAGAGGGAACACCAGGAGTTCTGGATGGGGTTTGCGTAGGAGTGGGAATAGAAGCATTCAACGCATGGTATCTGGGTGGAAGTGTTGGGGTGACACTGGGTGAGAGTGGTGTGCCAATGGGGGCTTGACTAGCCACTGTAACCTCGTTGTGAATACTCGTAGTGTCTGTGTCATGGACCATTTCTATAGGGATGGTCAATATGTGGTCAGATCACGGAGCGTTTGTTCCAAGAAAATAATAAGCAGTAGTAAAAGGTATTGTGTCTGGGTCAAAGGTTTCGGGGAACACAGGTGATACGATGATTTCAACACCTGATCCTGCACCAAAGAGATCCCGTCTAAAAATTCCAGCAGACCAAAAAGGATCTTGGCCCTCAGGTCCTGGAAAGGGTCCAGTCGGTGATCCAGAAGACAACACAACTAAGTCTCCGGAATAATTCACTCGCATAATATGTCTCTTAGAATCGGGGTGAATTCGAAAGTCCTCATGAGTATTGGTAATTCAGAAACATTCTAGAGAGTCGACTCTTTCCACTTGCGGAGTGGTAACGTCTTGTACTTCACTCCATTGAGGAGATCCCTCAGGTGATCTTGTAGGCAGGGGTTGAGAACCTTCCAGATTTTCTGGAGGTAAGCCCTGCATTCTATGTGAATGACATGGAGGGTCTATCGTGAACGAGTTACAAACTTACGAAGAAAGTCTTATGGTCAAATTGGGTAAACAAACAACATGCGCTAGTAAACAAAATCTAGGAAACAATACCAAGTAAACAATACCTTCTAATTATGAAGTCACTAGTTGGTGATGAAATCCAACATCGCAACAATGAGGCGAGAAGGGGCTGGGCTAGGGTGGAAAAGTTAAGTTGATGACCTTCTTAACAGACTTACACCCTGGTGCAAGCTCCCACACATAATCATGAGTATACCCTCCAAGGAGCTCGAGTGAGTTTGGCCAACGTCGATTCCAGGTACCATGAAGACTTGCCCCTTCACAGTCACCTTGTGTAAGACCCTAAGAATATAGGCCACTAAGGTTACCACCGACAACAATAAATCCTGGGGGAACAATTGATAGTCCAATCCACACGCAAGGGCAGGGTATCTATCTCGAAATCAACTCGAGAGGCTTCCACTCATCATTGTGGGTATACCTCCAAGTGACCCCCATAACACATGCAATCTCTACACCAATATAAACAAAGTAGGGTGAGTAACTTTGTCAATATCAATGCGACCTCGGGTTTGACCCTTGTGTGAGAAGAGCTTCCTAGGACAAAATGTTGTAAATGGAATTTGACACTCCTTAACACAAGATGCTATTGTGTGTTTTGTGCTTTGGAGAGTGTATCTCTCTGCCTATTCCAAAGCGCTAGCTCAACTAATTGTTGGTGTAATAGAACCCTAGAAAAGAGTTACTAGTTAAATTTTAAAATTTGTGCAATGTTATTAAGGGTTGTTGTTACTCAAAGGAAACAAAGATGAAACTGATGTCATGTAAGACTCTGACCCAACAATTCATAGACAGGAATGAAATATATCAATTTTCGTTCGATGAATCCTATGTACGGGAGGGAAAGAGAAGTTTTCCAGAACAATCTTGAACTACGATACACAATTTTCTTTAAAATGCAATCTCAACAAATCACGCAATAATGACAATTCTCTATTTGTTCTTTTTCAATAATTTCAACAATTAATTTTCAATATTTTCAAAAACGAAAATGATTTTAAAATAAAAATGTTTTTTACTTTTCAAAAAGGATCTACACCATGGTGGTGAAAGTGAGGAAAACCAATAACTAATGAACAAGAAATAAACAAAAACCCAAACCAATCTTTCAATGGAAACAAAAATGACAAGCAGACAAAACTAGTCTTTTCAATTGCATGAGAACAGTAATGTTCCAAATAATGAGCAAATGAGAAAGAAAAAGAATCCCAACTTTCAAACTTATCACCGACTCTTAACCAAACAAGTACTCAGATTCCAGGATCAGAGAGTATATCCTTGTCAAGATAAGTCAAGAGATGAGAGTTGGGAAAAAGATGGACAGGAAGAGCCTTTGATTTCCGAAGACTGATTGTGCACAAAATCCGAAGACAATAAAACATCAACAAATGGTCCAAGAAGTTGTTTTCAGACACCTATACTGATCTGGGCAGCTGAACATGCAAAAATCTTAAATCCAAAATTTTTAAAAGAGGGTTCATAGGCTATCACTGTTGTGCAGTGCGAGAATGAGTCATTCTCACAGGCTAGCTTTGAGCAGAGTGCAGTAACCTTGCACTGGACTTAAAAGCAGAGTGCGAACTCAAGGTGTTCTTGCAGGCCACTATGGGGTTCATTGCGAGAAGGCCTGAAACTAGGCAAAATTTTGGAAAAAGACAAAACAATTTAAGGGACTTCTGGACCCAGAGGGTCTATTAGGGTGTCCTGAAGACTAAGAGATTGATAGAAATGGATAAAGGTAAGGCGAGAGAAAATGGCCAAGGAAAAACACCAAAAACCACAAAAAAATGGGTTGCATCCCCAGTGGAGTCACCAATTTTGTTATCGGACTAATCGGTAGGTGCAGACACTAACAGATCTCCCTAGATCCACCTAGATCTAGAACAAAATAGGACAGGACATGACTCTTTCCCTAAGTTATGACCATTAAATTAGCTATTAAAGAGGAACAAGTGACATAACTTTGTATCGCTTCCTAGAGTCTTTGTTGCACCTGCTTCGCTCCGGTGCTCTCTTGAGGTCAAGACCAAAACAACACAAACAAACCAAAGTGAAGATAGAAAAATATATCTAATAGTCAACTTATGTGTATGATCAAGGAATTACACAATAAAGTGAGAATGACTTTATGGGAAAAGGACATGCCGCTATATCATATTAATTGAGAGTAGAAGATACAACCTTCTCGCCTTGAAGTCGTAAGCTTCCTTTCAATGACTCTTGGTTCCAACACACACACTTGCTCGATCCTTGCATGAAGAAGATCCAATTCCTCTTGATAGACTTGCTAGAGTCTCCAAGCTCCTGTTCAAGCTGAGTTCTTCACACAATTCCTTCACCAATTCTCCAATTAATCTTTCTTAACCTTTTCATGAGAATCCTATCAATATATAGGAAAGGATGAGATGGTTACATGGATGAGAATGATCCCACCAAATTAGGGAAACCAGTAAAATGATAACCATTCGAATGCCAGCCCATTCTCTAGAAGATTCCCTTCTAGAACCCTCGAGACTTATTCCTTCTTCCAATCTTGAGAACATGTTCGCACCCTAGGTATAGAGCACAGTGTGAGAAGTTCACACCCTAGATGAAGGTGGCCTACGAGAACAGGTCATTCTCTCACCGTAGGCTATAAGCAGCCTGCAAACTCTCCTAAAAAATATGTTTTCTAGAAAGAGATGAATGTCACTTTTCTCAGGAGAAGGTTCTTGTTGGGAGCCTGAGTACACCATCATCAATACACCATCAAGATGACCAAAATCATGGGTAATAGTCGGAGTTCCTAGGAAAGGTGATTATTTGATCATCATTAATAATAAAATACATCGTTGGCTGCTAGATGAAAAAGGATGAGAGTTATAGGGGGATATGATTCCGTGAGAGAGGGGGATTAGGGGGTTAATTCATTTTATTATATTTTATTTACCCATAATTTTTTTAATGGAGAGAAGTGGTTACATGAGCTTCTTGGGGGAGGCCATGTGGTTCTTGATTTCTCATGTAAATATATAAACCCATTCTATGGGTTTTTTGGGGGTTCTTCTCCATTCACTCTTTAACACTTGCTTTCATTATTGCTCATTTATCCCTCCTCATTCATTCTTTTTCTTGGATTGGGACATGGAGGTGAATTGTTGATGATGAAGCCATTGTTTTTTGGCTTTAGAAATTGTTGGTGTATTACAACCATGAATTAATGCTTGTATGCATGAGAAGCATTGGAAAGTGTTAATTTTTTTTCATAGATGTGAATCTTGAGAGTCCCAGCATGGAGATTATTGACCATATGAATTGGATCCTTGGAAGGAGGTGGATATCCTGATGGATTGGGTGGAAGATAAGGGAGTCCATTATCTTGGGTTTTTCGTGTTTTAAGAAAAGATATCATGTAATTTGGATTGTTGTGTGCCGAGAAACCTTAGAGAGCTTGAGTGATGACTGGTTTGGGAAGCTAAGTGACACCATGGAACTGTCCTTGTGGACTCATAGCCCTGAATCAAGGGTGACATATTGTTGAGACTTGGAACAACAAGATATATGGTTGGGTGGAATGTCCTTGGTCTACAAGAAATTGGTGATTGATTTTAATAAATATAGGTTCTCTCTCTATCATGGTTTTCTCTTTTGTACATTTATTTTTGTTGTGTAATATTGTTATCTCTGAGATATGATGTGTTTACAATAATCTTGTTTGTTGGTTATTGTCATGTATGGCATGTTGATATTTTATTTTTGCAGTGTAACATACCCACGACACAAATACAAATTTTCTCTTTGTTTTTCTTAAAGGATAGAATATCCATTCATGGTTCCAAATTTGGAAGGTCAGGGAACAAGTCCAACCTCTTGGTCAAGGATCTCTGATTATGAATCCAAACAATTCTTTGAGACCTCGATGGTCTTGTTTTATAGTTAAACACATAACCTTTCGGTATCTTGGTGCAGGTTCAAGGGCATGACCTTCCATTTCACCCTACTGTTAAAAATCAGAGTGTCGGGTGTTAGCTCCTTTTGTTTTATAAGCCCACTCTTGATGTGAGCTTGGCGATGACCACACGATTGCGAGCATGACCAAAAGAGGTTTGGAGTCAAACTTCTTTTGGGACCTCAATTCTCTTACAACCTCCACGTATCCTCTTGATGATACCATAGTTTGAATTGCAGTCTACCCTCAATATCTTAAACTCCTCGTAGCTCTTGTCCCCGCAATGCTACGGGATCGTTGATCTCACAAACTTGACGATAATGGTTAAATCGACGATTCAGATCTACGCCTCTAAAAAGAGATTATCTCTTCCGATCTTCGTTCTTAAGGAATTTTGAATTCCCACATACTCTTGCGTTAATCTGCTCATGTCAGATTGACATCCCATGATCTTCCTTGATCCAACGGTCCATATCAAATCACAACTTTGAGTTTCGAAAGTTTAGCTGCACCAACGTACGAATATCCCGATGTGAGAATCCCCGATCTTGCTAATTCGATGGTCAAGGAGGGTCCCAATAGATCCTTAGATATACGGTCTAGATCACATCACAAGTTCAAGTTTCAGGAGTTTCGTCATGCTAACATGTTAATCTCCCGATGTGCGAATCCCCGATCTTGCCAATTCAACAGTAAAGGATGGTCCCGATAGATCCTTAGATCTACGATCTAGATCACGTCGCAATTTCGGGTTTCGGGAGTTTAGCCGCACCAATGTGAGAATCTCCCAATGCGAGAATCCCTGATCTCGCCAATCCTACAGTCAAGGAGGGTCCCAATAGATTCTTAGATCTACAGTCCAAATCACGTCACAATTTTGGGTTTTGGGAGTTTCGTCACTCCATAATGCGAATCTCCCGATGTGCAAATCCCTGATCTCGCCAATCCAATGGTCAAGGAAGGTCCCGATAGATCCTTATATCTATGGTCTAGATCATATCACAAATTTGGGTTTCAAGATTTTAGTCATGCCAATGTGCGAATCTCCCGATGTGCGATATTGCGAAGACTGAAAGAGTCGAGGTGTTAATGCCTATGCGCCTTCTTCAAATCTAACATTCACGACTAACCCTGGGTCCTCCCAAACGGATCTCATCCATTCATCTTCTAAACAAAAGGATATTCCCTTCTGATACTTGAACCTCGCTATTCATCCTGATCTTTGTTGACTGTGAATACTTACGAGTTTTTTCACTCTTTATCTTGAACGTAATGCTTGAAAGTGTTCTTTTGCGCACTCCTTACGTTAATTCCTCAACTTTAGGACTTAAGATGGTCTTGGTCTCTTCCCACCGTGCGGATACTAGGTGCATACATGCACTACCCATCCTGAGCTTCTTGGACTCTGTTCTTGCAATGATTGCGGGGTTCAACTTCCGAAATGAGGAAATACTCACGCGACTCTAGGATGGTGACAAAATTCTTTGTGAAAGTGCTTCCAAGGAATTAAACTAGAGCATAAGGAAATCAAATAGATATGAAAGATCTCAAGGAAGGAATGCATACTTCTAACTTAATCATTTAGTACAGAAACCATTTTAGGCATATAAATACAAGCATGCATTCATTATTTCCAATTCAAAGCACAAGGCATAAAAAAACTTATCAGAACTATATAACGTGATACAATTGCTAAAAGGGGTGCTCATTTCCACCCAACCATTGGCTCAGTCACTCCCAATGGATTTATCACTAGCCACCCCTGATCTTAAGCCATGATGCTTTAAGATTCAATCTCTCACTTCCATCTCAATGGAAGTTAGAGACGAAGGTTACTCTCCTTCTCCCTATACAGGAATAGATGAGGATGAAGGTTAATCTCATTCTCTTGAATCAGTCCCTCTTCTCTGCGATAAAAAATCACTTTTTCGCTTTCAATATTTTCTCAGACCCAAGATTTTCCACTCCCGTCTCTGTATTCTTCACAGGTCCTCCCTCTGCCCACACCACACTTCCTTTCTTTCCTTCCTCAACAAGATTATGTGTGGATTGAATCCCTAGTCTGTGGTCAGGTCCAGAAGCCTTACAAATGGGCAGTCTACTCCATCCCCTCATCAACTCTTAAGAGGGTCTTCCCACCTACCAACCTAACTATAATTCATTTTGGGTCAGAGGGTTGTTCTGATCTTGAGCAATTAAAACCAGCATAGTACTGGTTCAGTGGAGGTTAACTTAACCCTTCTGGGTCCCGTCCACCACCTTTTCATTAGAAATCATGGTCTCTCTTAGCACATCCCCTTCTCAGCAGTCATGCAACA
>SNQJ01S0065372.1:27408-67880 GCA_010110895.2 Picea sitchensis | reverse complement strand
GTGAGAGAGGGGGATTAGGGGGTTAATTCATTTTATTATATTTTATTTACCCATAATTTTTTTAATGGAGAGAAGTGGTTACATGAGCTTCTTGGGGGAGGCCATGTGGTTCTTGATTTCTCATGTAAATATATAAACCCATTCTATGGGTTTTTTGGGGGTTCTTCTCCATTCACTCTTTAACACTTGCTTTCATTATTGCTCATTTATCCCTCCTCATTCATTCTTTTTCTTGGATTGGGACATGGAGGTGAATTGTTGATGATGAAGCCATTGTTTTTTGGCTTTAGAAATTGTTGGTGTATTACAACCATGAATTAATGCTTGTATGCATGAGAAGCATTGGAAAGTGTTAATTTTTTTTCATAGATGTGAATCTTGAGAGTCCCAGCATGGAGATTATTGACCATATGAATTGGATCCTTGGAAGGAGGTGGATATCCTGATGGATTGGGTGGAAGATAAGGGAGTCCATTATCTTGGGTTTTTCGTGTTTTAAGAAAAGATATCATGTAATTTGGATTGTTGTGTGCCGAGAAACCTTAGAGAGCTTGAGTGATGACTGGTTTGGGAAGCTAAGTGACACCATGGAACTGTCCTTGTGGACTCATAGCCCTGAATCAAGGGTGACATATTGTTGAGACTTGGAACAACAAGATATATGGTTGGGTGGAATGTCCTTGGTCTACAAGAAATTGGTGATTGATTTTAATAAATATAGGTTCTCTCTCTATCATGGTTTTCTCTTTTGTACATTTATTTTTGTTGTGTAATATTGTTATCTCTGAGATATGATGTGTTTACAATAATCTTGTTTGTTGGTTATTGTCATGTATGGCATGTTGATATTTTATTTTTGCAGTGTAACATACCCACGACACAAATACAAATTTTCTCTTTGTTTTTCTTAAAGGATAGAATATCCATTCATGGTTCCAAATTTGGAAGGTCAGGGAACAAGTCCAACCTCTTGGTCAAGGATCTCTGATTATGAATCCAAACAATTCTTTGAGACCTCGATGGTCTTGTTTTATAGTTAAACACATAACCTTTCGGTATCTTGGTGCAGGTTCAAGGGCATGACCTTCCATTTCACCCTACTGTTAAAAATCAGAGTGTCGGGTGTTAGCTCCTTTTGTTTTATAAGCCCACTCTTGATGTGAGCTTGGCGATGACCACACGATTGCGAGCATGACCAAAAGAGGTTTGGAGTCAAACTTCTTTTGGGACCTCAATTCTCTTACAACCTCCACGTATCCTCTTGATGATACCATAGTTTGAATTGCAGTCTACCCTCAATATCTTAAACTCCTCGTAGCTCTTGTCCCCGCAATGCTACGGGATCGTTGATCTCACAAACTTGACGATAATGGTTAAATCGACGATTCAGATCTACGCCTCTAAAAAGAGATTATCTCTTCCGATCTTCGTTCTTAAGGAATTTTGAATTCCCACATACTCTTGCGTTAATCTGCTCATGTCAGATTGACATCCCATGATCTTCCTTGATCCAACGGTCCATATCAAATCACAACTTTGAGTTTCGAAAGTTTAGCTGCACCAACGTACGAATATCCCGATGTGAGAATCCCCGATCTTGCTAATTCGATGGTCAAGGAGGGTCCCAATAGATCCTTAGATATACGGTCTAGATCACATCACAAGTTCAAGTTTCAGGAGTTTCGTCATGCTAACATGTTAATCTCCCGATGTGCGAATCCCCGATCTTGCCAATTCAACAGTAAAGGATGGTCCCGATAGATCCTTAGATCTACGATCTAGATCACGTCGCAATTTCGGGTTTCGGGAGTTTAGCCGCACCAATGTGAGAATCTCCCAATGCGAGAATCCCTGATCTCGCCAATCCTACAGTCAAGGAGGGTCCCAATAGATTCTTAGATCTACAGTCCAAATCACGTCACAATTTTGGGTTTTGGGAGTTTCGTCACTCCATAATGCGAATCTCCCGATGTGCAAATCCCTGATCTCGCCAATCCAATGGTCAAGGAAGGTCCCGATAGATCCTTATATCTATGGTCTAGATCATATCACAAATTTGGGTTTCAAGATTTTAGTCATGCCAATGTGCGAATCTCCCGATGTGCGATATTGCGAAGACTGAAAGAGTCGAGGTGTTAATGCCTATGCGCCTTCTTCAAATCTAACATTCACGACTAACCCTGGGTCCTCCCAAACGGATCTCATCCATTCATCTTCTAAACAAAAGGATATTCCCTTCTGATACTTGAACCTCGCTATTCATCCTGATCTTTGTTGACTGTGAATACTTACGAGTTTTTTCACTCTTTATCTTGAACGTAATGCTTGAAAGTGTTCTTTTGCGCACTCCTTACGTTAATTCCTCAACTTTAGGACTTAAGATGGTCTTGGTCTCTTCCCACCGTGCGGATACTAGGTGCATACATGCACTACCCATCCTGAGCTTCTTGGACTCTGTTCTTGCAATGATTGCGGGGTTCAACTTCCGAAATGAGGAAATACTCACGCGACTCTAGGATGGTGACAAAATTCTTTGTGAAAGTGCTTCCAAGGAATTAAACTAGAGCATAAGGAAATCAAATAGATATGAAAGATCTCAAGGAAGGAATGCATACTTCTAACTTAATCATTTAGTACAGAAACCATTTTAGGCATATAAATACAAGCATGCATTCATTATTTCCAATTCAAAGCACAAGGCATAAAAAAACTTATCAGAACTATATAACGTGATACAATTGCTAAAAGGGGTGCTCATTTCCACCCAACCATTGGCTCAGTCACTCCCAATGGATTTATCACTAGCCACCCCTGATCTTAAGCCATGATGCTTTAAGATTCAATCTCTCACTTCCATCTCAATGGAAGTTAGAGACGAAGGTTACTCTCCTTCTCCCTATACAGGAATAGATGAGGATGAAGGTTAATCTCATTCTCTTGAATCAGTCCCTCTTCTCTGCGATAAAAAATCACTTTTTCGCTTTCAATATTTTCTCAGACCCAAGATTTTCCACTCCCGTCTCTGTATTCTTCACAGGTCCTCCCTCTGCCCACACCACACTTCCTTTCTTTCCTTCCTCAACAAGATTATGTGTGGATTGAATCCCTAGTCTGTGGTCAGGTCCAGAAGCCTTACAAATGGGCAGTCTACTCCATCCCCTCATCAACTCTTAAGAGGGTCTTCCCACCTACCAACCTAACTATAATTCATTTTGGGTCAGAGGGTTGTTCTGATCTTGAGCAATTAAAACCAGCATAGTACTGGTTCAGTGGAGGTTAACTTAACCCTTCTGGGTCCCGTCCACCACCTTTTCATTAGAAATCATGGTCTCTCTTAGCACATCCCCTTCTCAGCAGTCATGCAACACGTTTCCATTATCTATTAAAATAAAAGGATTTACATTCATCGAACTCTATACAAAGTTCCACCAAATCAAACATTCACACTTTGAGTTTGCCATAGTTCCTGGCCAATAAAGTTATATTTACAAATTGGGGGAAACAGGGTGTTACAATTCCTCCCCCCTTAAAGGAATAATCATCCTCAATTTTCTATCTATCAACATGATAGGTATGTACATAAGTAAACAAAATCAGATATGCATGTCTCATGGCATCTTCCATTTCCTAGTAACCTCATATAGGCCAAAGTGCTTCCATTGCACCTTGACCTGTGCAATGGTTTGGTTCTTGAGTGAGGTTTCCTTCCTTTCTAGTATGCATTGGGTTTATGTTAGGAATTCTCCCTCTAATTCCACCTGGATCATAGACCAGTCAATTATATGACTAGAATCATGTAAATATTTCTTCAATAATGAAACATGGAAAACATTATGTGCCTTTACTGTGGGAGGAAGTGATATCCTATAGGCTACAGGTCCCAATCTATATAAGACTTCAAAGGGTCCACAATACTAAGGTGCCAACTTGGCACAGGATCCCATTCTCAGAGAACTCTTCCTGGGTCTAACTATGAGATAGACATGGTCTCCAACTTTGAACTCTCAGGGAGTTCCCTTTCGATCAGCGTAACTTTTCTGTCGGTCCTGAGCAATTTTCATATTTTGCCTTATCTGCACCACTTGTTGTTCCATTTATTTCATCATGTCAAGTCCGATTGTAATTCTGTCCATTGGATTACTCCAGCTGATTGGAATCTTGCACTGTATACCATAGAGGATTTCAAAAGGGATCATCTTCAAGGATTCCTAATAACTATTGTTGTAGGCAAACTCTACCAATGGTAGGTAGTCTTCCCACTTCTTAGGCTGATGCATTACATGCATACTTAGCATTTCCTCTACTATTTGGCTCACTCTTTTTGTCTATCCATCATTTTGAGGGTGATAAGCTCTGATGAATAGTAATTTTGTCTCCAGACTGACCATTAGGGATCTCCAAAAGTTTGAAGTGAACTTGGTATCTCGGTCAGATACAATTTCCTTGGGAATGCCATGTAGTCTAAATATATCCTTCATGAATATGTTGGCAATATCTATGGCCTTGCAAGTTGATTTGACATGAATGAAATAAGCAAACTTACTCAGTTTGTCCACCACGACCATGATGGCATCATTTTTCTTAGTCGACTTTGGTAATTCGGTGATGAAATCCATGGAGATGGTTTCCCATTTACATTATGGGATTGGTAGGGGATATAATAATTCTATTGGATGTCGGTGCTCTGCCTTAACTTGCTGGCATTCTAGGCACTTAGATAGATAGTTAGCTATGTATTTCTTTAACCCAGGCTAATAAAATTATTTCCTAGTGGTCGTGATCATCTTCTGATATCTTGGGTGACCATTATATGGTCTCTTATGCAGTTCATCCATTATGAACCTCTTCAAGTTGTCACAGTTCAAAATATACAATCTATTTCTATAAGTTAGGAACCCTTCCTCAAGCATTTGGTAGCCTTCATATTTCAACCCTGTAGGCTCTTGTCTTAGGTATGAGGTCACGGTCTTGAAGAATGCATCTGTCTCTTCTGCATTTATGAATATTTCCCTGACATCTGTTTCACAGGTGCTTACTGCTACCAGATGAATCATTTTTATACTTCTGCTAAGGGCATCAAACACCCTATTTTCAATTCCTTTTATGTGTTTGATTTTGAAATCGAATTCACTTAGGAGATCCATCCACCTATCTTTCCTGGCATTGAGTTTTGGTTGATCAAACATGTGCCTCAACCCACAATGGTCTGTCATAAGCACAAATCTCCTTTCCAGGAGGTAGTGCCTCCACATATTTAAAGCATGTACTATGGCAGCCAACTCTAGGTCATGGGTCACATAATTGATCTCTTGTTGATTTAATTTCCTGGATGCGTAGGAAATTTTATGTCCCTCTTGCATAAGGATTCCTCTGAGTCCTTCCTTGCAGGCATCTATACATATGAGGAAATCATTATCTGGGTCTGCAATCTTTATCATGGGTGCATGGGTCAGGATGTATTTCAGTTCTTGAAATCTTTCTTCACATTTTGATGTCCAAATGAATTTGATCTCGTTTTTCTGAAGGGAAGTGATTGGACAACCAATCTTGGAAACTCCTTTTATAAACCTTCTATAGTATTCAGCTAATCCCATAAAGGATATTATATCTGTTACATCCTTTGGGGTAGGCCATTCCATAATAGATATGATCTTATTGGGGTCCACTACCACCCCTTCCTTAGAAATGACATGGCCTAAGTAATGGACTTGCTTTTGAAAGAAGTCACACTTTCTAAACTTAGCGTAGAGCTGATGTTCTCTTAGTACTTGAAGTACGAGCCTAAGATGTTCTTCATGTTCTTCCTTGTTCTTGGAGTATATTAGGATATCATCAATGAAAACCAATACAAATTTGTCCATAAATTTGCTGAGTAATTATTCATCAAGCACATAAAAGTGGCAAGGGCATTGGTTAACCCAAATGGAACTACCACGAATTCATAGTGACCATACCTCATTCTGAAGGTTGTTTTTTGGATGTCTTCATCCTTAATCTGGACTTGGTGGTATCCAGACCTCAATTCTATCTTCGAGAAGATGGTAGAACCTCCTAGTTGGTCGAACAAGTCATTTATTATGGGTAAGGGGTATTTGTTCTTTATGGTTGTCTTATTTAGTTGTTTGTAATCTATGCACGGTCAGAGTGTGCCATCTTTCTTTTTCACAAACAAGAAGGGCTCTCCCCATAGAGATACACTGGGTCGTATGTAGCCTTTGTCCATCATCTCCTTTAGCTGTAGATTGAGCTCAACCAACTCTAGCATGCTCATCCTATATGGCATTCTATATGCTAGTACTGCTCCTAGTGTAAGCTCTATCAAGAAATCAATATCCCTTCTCAGAGGTAGACCTAGTACTTCTTCGGGGAACACATCCTTATATTCTCTTAATATGGGGTGGTCCTCTAGGTTTGGTTTGTCGTCCTCAACGGATTCCAACACTTGTATTGCATATAAGGAACACCCTTTTCTGCAATACTTCTTCATTTGAAGGTTCGATATTTGTCTCGATATTTGTCTCACTGAGGCAGGATTCTGAATCCCTTGGAGGGTCATCTTTCTTCCTTCTTTGTTTACACATTCTAAAGTTTTATGATAACATTCCACTTTAGTTTTATAAGAATCCAACCAATCCATACCAATCAATAAGTTGTACGAGCCGAGGGGAAGTATGTTAAGGGTTGCTCGGGTGGGCAATCCACCCATGATGAATTGACAAGCTGGTATGGCCCCTACCACCTTTCTTTTGGTCCCTGTGGCTAATTGCACCAACCACAAATTAACATGTCTAATTGATTTTAGTTTACACTTATCAATATCTTGAGGGGCCACATAACTCAAATTATAACCTAGGTCAATTAAAACAGAAATTAGATGGTTGGCGATCATACCTTCGAGCTCCACTTCTGAAGCTTGGTGGTCGGCTTGATTATTGTCCAAGGCTACATAGATTCATGGCATGCTCCTAGACACATCATTAACAGTGGTAGATTCTTGGATATTTTAGAATCTCTTACTATTTTGATGTCTATGTGGGAAGTCCCTCAATTTATGATCTTCTCCACAACCCCAACATTTTAAGGGTTCCTTCTTGAGGTTATCGATCTTTGTTGGGACTGTCTTAAAAGGTTTATTTCCACTTTGATAGGGGAAAGTTTTCTGATATACACTTCTAGGAGGAAGGATTCTTCTAGAATATTTTCCATAGTTCCTAAATATTGAGGATTTAAACCTTTTCTTCTGGAATCATGAACTACTCTTCTTCTTCCAGACCTCATGGGGTCTTCTCTTACTCCCAAACTGTTCATAACAATACCTCTCCTTCCGGATAGCTTCTTCTAAGGTCTTTGGTTCATCGAACTCAATCCTATCCCAGTAGGTCTGAGGTAACCCACTAATGAACCGCTGCATTTTTTCTTTTTCATATTTTATGTAGGGTACATACCTCAGTAGTTCAAGGAATTTATTGACAAATTAATCTATGGTGAGCTACCCCAGTTGGAGCTCATAGAATTTCTTAGTTTTCCCATCCATGTATTTTTCTGATAGATACTGCTTCTTGAAGTATTTCTCAAACTGTTTCCATGACAAGTCCTTCTCAAGGACTCCTTTCACATTCCTAAGGTATTCCCACCATATGGAGGCCTTTCCATTCAGGCTGAAGATGGATATTTGAGCCTTCAAATTTTCAGAGTAGTCATGGACTCTGAAATAATTATTCAAACCAAGTAGACAAGCTTCCACCTCTTCTCCCTTCTTAATATCTCCATCGAAAGAGGGTGGTTTGGCTTTCTTGAACTCTTCAAGACCATGGGTTTTGAAACTCTTCCGCTTATTTCCTTTCCTGTGAAAGTGCAAGTTGGCCCTACTACTAGAAGATCCTTCAGAGTTGTTAGCTTCCTTTCCAGAGGACTCTCTAGATGAGTGCCCCCTGCCTCTAGGTTGGACCTTCTTTTCAGTAATTTTCATAGTGGGGTCACTTATGGAGTCATGTTTTCGGGTCTCGGGTGGACTCTAACTTCTCTTCTTGTATCGTCGGTCCACATGACTAGTTGTGGGTTCATGTTGCAGTTGCCTGTGTATGTCAGATAATATATGTAGCAAGGATGCGTTAATTTTTGTTTGTTTCTCTTTCTCCTTTATCAATATCTCGTTTTCATCCTTTAAACTCTGTAACTCGGCCCTGAGGCTCCTTACAGTTTCAGCCAGATCTGGAGGGTTTTCCACCGTCCTTCTTTCATCAGATTCTTCGTCTCTATTGTGGGAGCCATCCCCCACTTCATGACACATCACCATCCTTTAGTCTTGGATTTTTCCCCGTGATTCACTGATTGCTTGAGTGTGGACAAAAAAACTCATTGTTAGCTAACAATATATCAGTTCATGAACAATACACGGTTTAATTTCTTAAATGCATACACTTAGTAGGAAGTTTTGCTCTTTTCTTTAATAAAATTTTTAACCAGACTTTTAAGAAAGAGGCAAGTTAGGGTGTCACTCCTTTAAAATTACTCCCAATATCATTTTTAAGTGACTCGTCCGTAAGCCCAAACAGGTCATGTGTTGTAACCATGCTCTGATACCAATTTGTAACACACCCACGACACGAATACAATTTTTCTTTTTGTTTTTCTTAAAGGACAAAATCTTCATTCATGGTTCCAAATTTGGAAGGTCAGGGAACCATTTCGACCTCCTGGTCAAGGATCTCTGATTTTGAAGCCAAACAATTCTCTGAGACCTTGATGGTCTCGTTCTATAGTTAAGCACAGAGCCTTTCGGTTTCTTGGTATAGGTTCAAGGGCACACACGACCTTCCCTTTCACCCTGCTTTGAAAACTCAAAGTGTCGAGCATTATCTCCCTTTGTTTTATAAGCCCCCTATTGATGTGAACTTGGCAATGACCATGCTATTGGGGGCACGACCACAAGAAATTTGGAGTCAAACTTATTTTGGGCCCGCAATTCTCTTACAACCTCCACATATCCTCTTGACGAGACCACGGTTTGAATTGTGGTACTCCCTCAATATCTTAAACTCCTCGCAGATCTTGTCCCCGCAATGCTACGAGATCGTCAATCTCATGATATTGACGATAACAGTTAAATCAATGATTCAAATCTGCACCTCTAAAAAGTGCTTATCTCTTTTGAGCTTGGTTCTTAGGGAATTTTTAATTCCCACATACTCTTGCATTAATCTGCTCACGCTAGATCGACGGTCCATGATCTTCCTTGATCCAACGGTCCAGATCACATCGCAACTTCAAGTTTCATAAGTTTAGTCATGCCAACGTACAAATATACCGATGTGTGAATCCCCGATCTCGTCAATCCGATGGTCAAGGAGGGTCCCGATAGATCCTTATATATATGGTCCATATCACGTCACAAATTCCAGTTTCGAGAGTTTAGTCGCACCAACATGTGAATCTCCCAATGTGTGAATCCTCGATATCACCAATCTGATGATCAAGGAGGGTCCTAGTATATCCTTAGATCTACGGTCCAGATCACATCACACTTTCGGGTTTCAGGAGTTTAGTCATGCCAATGTGTGAATCTCCCTATGTGTGAATCCCCGATCTCGCCAATCCAACGGTCAAGTAGGGTCCCGATAGATCTTTAGATCTACGGTCCATATCATGTCACAATTTTGGGTTTCAGGAGGTTCGTCGCACCAATGTGAGAATCCATGATCTCGCCAATCCGACAATCAAGGAGGGTCCCGATATATCCTTATATATACGATCTAGATCATATCGCAATTTTGGGTTTCGAGAGTTTAGTTGTGCCAACATACAAATCTCCCGATGTGTGATCTTGCGAAGACTGAAGGAGTTGAGGCATTAACATCTACGCCCCTTCTTCAAATCTAATGGTCATGACCAAACCTGGGTCCTCCCAAATGGATCTCATTCGTTCATCTTCTAAATGAAAGGATATTCCCTTCCGATACTTGAACCTCACTATTCTTCCTGAGAATTGTTGGCTCTGAAGACTTAAGAGTTTTTGCACTCTTTCTCTTGAATGTAATGCTGGGAATCATTCTTCCATGCACTCCTTACGTTCATTCCTCAAATTTAGGACTTAATATGGTCTCAATCTCTTCCCACCTTGCAGAGACTCAGTGCATACATGAACTACCCCTCTTGAGCTTCCTGGACTCCGTTCTTGCAGTGATTGTGGGGTTCAACCTCTGAAATCAGGAAATACTCATGCGACTCTAGGATGATGAAGAAATTCTCTGGGAAAGTGCTTTCGAGGAATTAAACTAGTGCATAAGGAAATCAAACAGATATGAAAGTTCTCAAGGAATGAACGCATACTTCTAACTTAATCATTTAGTACAGAGACCATTTTAGGCATGTAAATACAAACATTCATTCATTATTTCCAATTCAAAGCACAAGGCATAAAAACACTTATCAAAACTATATAGCATGATGAAATTGTTGAAATGGATGCTCGTTTCCACTGAACCATAGGCTCAGTCACTCCCAATGGATTTATCACTAGCCACCCCCGAGCTTAGGCCACGATGCCTTTGAGATTCAATCTCTCACTTCCATCTCAACGAAAGTTAGGGATGAAGGTTACTCTCCTTCTCCCTATACATGAATAGGTGAGGATGGAGGTTACTCTCCTTCTCCTAACTCAGTCTCCCTTGTCTACAATCAGAACTCACTTTTTTTCTTTCAATATTTTCTCGGACCCGAGAGTTTCTGCTCCCATCTCTACATTCTTCACAATTCCTCCCTCTGCCCACACCACGCTTCCTTTCTTTCCTTCCTCAACAAGATTGCACATGGCTTGAATCCCTAGTCCGTTTTCAGGTCTGGAAACCTTACAGATGGGCATTCTGCCACATCCCCTCATTAACTCTTGAGGAGGTCTTCCCACCTACCAGCCTGATTGTAATTCATTTCGGGTCAGAGGGTTGTTCTGATCTTGAGCAATTAAAACCAGCATAGTAATGGTTCGGTGGAGGTTAACGCAACCCTTATGGGTCCCCTCCACCACCTTCTCATTAGCAATCGTGGTCTCTCTTATCACATACCCTTCTCAGCAGGCATGCAACATGTTTCCATTATCTATTAAAATAACATGATTTACATTCATCGACCTCTATACAAAGGTCCACCAAATCAAACATTCACACTTTGATTTTGCCATATTTCCTGGCCAATAAAGTTATATTTACAAATTGGGGGAAATAGGGTGTTACATGCAATTAATAGGAATCTAATGAATTTAATATTTTAATCTTACATTTAACATAAATATAATGAATGCATGTGTATATTTTGTTCTTATTCATTTAATTAATTGATATCAAAAATGAAAAAATAACCCGGGAGGGATAATTTAGAGATACCTAGGCAGTGGGTATGTTTTTTAGCAGAGCATGGAGAAAATTTTATTTAAAAGAAAAGAAAAAAAATCGGGTTTGTTTCTTTGGGTGTGTCACATGGGAGGATACCTTAATTTTGATTATAATCAAAGAAATTTATCAAAATAAATCATGTATGCCCATGAACACTTAGGTGGGATTGAATGATTTTTCTCTTGAAGAATAAGATACCTTGGACTTATCCAGTCAATTTGAAAATTAGAATTATTTAGATATATATATATATCTTAAAAATCATATCATAAAAATCAAGGTAGGGAGAACATATCATAAGAATTATATCATGTTAATCTTCATCCTTTTGTTAAACACATCATACAATGCTACTTTGTAGCTTTTCCTCATCTCATACTCTATCCTTACAACAATATTAACTTGCAATAGAATCCATATAGAGTGACTATCATGTGATTAGATATGTATATGACCAAAAAAAACTATAACACCTCAATGAAGAACTATTTTAAATAATTGAAGTGTCAAATAATTATCTCTTGACATGGAATTTGCATTACTAACTTGAAATTCTCTTGGATTTGAGAATATTTTAATCTATATGGACGAGGAAACCAAAATAAGGTGGAAATTCATCTTCCCTTTCTCCCTTCACATCACTCTCAATTCCCCATACCCAATTACATTATTAAATAAAGCGTGTACATATGATAGTGGAAAAGAAACAAATAAAAATAAGAACATAAAAGATGACATAATAGTATCATATAACGTCAACTGGTTGTAGCTCAATTGGTTGGAGTGGGGAGTTTTCTCTTCCCCACCCAGGTTCGAGTCTCATCTACGCGACATGCTACTCTTTGTGAGCCAAATATTCTCGAAATACTTGACCCTCCTATGTTCTCTGGATTTCAAGGTGGATTACTGTGGACGTAGAGATCTTCACGTTGTGAACCAAAATGAAAAAAAAAAAATAGTATCATATAACATGACAGAAATGTATCACAAAACAAGACAGTAAAATCAAAATCATCAACTCTACTGACATGTCTCATCAATACAATCATCCTAATGTGTACAAAAATTTATTTCTTCCTAGTTTTATTTTGCTTCAAAATTTGAGTAAGAGTGATGTTGTCATTATCTACTTGTCATTATGTCCTGAAATTTCCAAATTTGTCCTCATCAATCCATAAATTGTGTTTGAAGATCGTTGCATAGCCATCTTTCTCTGTTGTTGTGTTATATTATTTGTTGGCACCACATTGACTAGAGCGTTGACCAGACCCTTTTTTTTGAGCTCGCTCCAATCCAGGGGGAAACTAACCATCTCATGAAGACCAAGATCAAAACCCATATTTTTATTTTCCTGAAACCGACTGCAACCATCTTGACAAAGGAGAAATTACAAAAATTGGTTTATTCATAAAAATGTTGATAACATGGATTTTTTTAAAACATTTAACTTTGTTGATTCTATAAATTAAAAATAAAATATTAAATACCTAGTATGCCTTTCTATGTCTTTATTGTGGGAAAATATAGTCAAAATGAATGAAAATGTGACAAAAATGAGGAAAATGAAACCAAAATAGATAAGGTTTAAGTTCTTTTTGAATGACAAAACTAAGTTCCAACATTTCCCCCAAGCAAAAACCATTGCATGTCCTCATGCAATCTATATTCAAATTTTGACAAAATTGCCCTTATTCTTCCCCTTGCTCATATAACCTTTGCTTCCTATAACAAAATATCCACATTCGATGTGGATATTGGCGCAACCCCACCCCTATCCTTTGGGGCTATGCAACCTCCTGGTGTAGGATCATTCAAGCTATCAAGTTGAATGACTCTTCGGCTCCTGATGCGAGCCAATGTAACTTGACACAGGCCCTCCACCTTCTTGACGTAGGTTATGTGGCACCCGCAGACTCTCTTCTTCACGCTTTTCAAATTCTTGCCAGCACCACTGGCTCTCTATGCTAGTATTACTCCTTGATATGACCCTGGACTGCAACCATGGGCTAGCTCCCTTCATGACCCCGTGATTCGAAACTTTTGCGAACTACTTGCTCCCTTTTTCCCGATTTCTAAATCAATGAATTCTTTGGGACCAGATCTATGATCTACTTTTCTCTTGTGATCAATGAATGTGATCGACTCGCGAGTTCATAATTCACGAGTCCTCTCTTCTCCCAAATCTACTTCTCCCGATTTTGAATTAGTAAAATGTCAATTTCTCGCCAAGTGCCTTATCTCAATGGACGACCAATATTTCTTCAGCTCATCCCTTCAGTTATTCTCTCCTTGATGTTTCTTTGAAGGGTTCTTCCTATGAAATACATGGATCTCTTCCATGTGCCCTCCTAGATCCAACGGTCCAAAATTACTTTGCTCTTCGCCCTTCGCGAAGACCCTTGTTTTCTCTTGACAACCCTTTCGAAGTTCCTACTCATGAACCTCTCGATCTTATGCCACCTGTCTCCTCCGACGATGGATGATCTTACAGCCTTTGAGACTTTGGAAAGTCCTCGACCCCTTTTTCACACTTAGAACAAATTTTTCTTTTAAGGCTTAGGCTATTCTCGAACTTCTTCTGCACTCATCGCATAGTTTTTGCGTAGACTCTTCTCCAACTTTGCTCATCTTGAAAACCTTCAAAGTTCATCATTCCTCTGTGAACTTCCTCATGCCCTCCTGGAAACTTCTCGCTCTTCCTCCTGATATTGTAATATGGACTTACAGTCTCCCTGGCACAATCCTTGCACTCGGCAAAGCTTTCGACGACTTCTCCCTTAGCCTATTTGAGCATCTTAAGGAATATCCTTTCCTTTTCCGATGCACTCTTGCAAAGCTTTCCTTCCTTAGAGTGTTCAAAAACCCTGGGACTCTCTTAAGGATTCCAACACTTCCAACAGTGTTGTTGTTGTGCATGCTCACACTAGCTTGATGCCCTCTTGGCAGAGTGTTTCAGAGTGTTCAGTAACTCTGAACTGTGATCCCTCTCACACAGTATTTATTTCCAAGGTACTTAACCACCTTGAAATTTCCTCCCAAGTCTGTGAATTAATCTAGTTTTCCCTCCTGACAGTTTCTCCTCTGACTCCACTAAATTCAGACACACACTCCTTATGTCAGCTCACAGAGTTTCCACCCTCTGTTTTGCATTCTCTTCACTTAGCCTAGAGAACTAGACTCAATCTGACACACTCACTGATAGAAAACTATATCTCTATCCCTGCAGACAATTTCTAACATCCATCTACAATTCAAATGCATGTAAATAATATTCATAACACAACATCCATTACATAGAAATTGATAACAGGAAAAACTTCCATTTTCTATTAATGGTAGAATATCAAATTACAAATGTTTGAGTCCAAACTACGAATGAGTCTCGGCTCTTCCCCTGGCTAACTATATCTTATATAACCTACCATAACATCCTCCTCTACTTGGATTACAATGATTTTTCATCAAGCTCTACCCATGACTGGTTATCTATATCCTAGCAGCAACAACCAACCTCGATTCTGCAACATTACAAAGATTTATACAAGAGGGGCTCGACAAGATTCCCCCACAAGATAAATTGGTGGTGTCAAATCACCATTCAAAATGGATGTCTAATGGGTAGATTATAATCATGGAATTATGCTTCAGATCGGATGCAGGTCTCTCCTACAGTAAACCACTTAATGGCGACCTATCTCCATCTTGTGTGAAGTCCCAACTTGGCTCTTCCAGCTTGTCATCATTAATGCCTGGATCATTCTTTCGCTTCTTGAGGAAAAATGAGAGGGTGACACCTATCCCTTCCTTGAATTCTCACCATCCATGTTAATCGGCTAGCGCGTGCTGAGGTGGAGTGATTCTCCTACATCATGCTCAATAGCTACCAAAATCATGAGATCATGCTCATGAGCTTTCCAACTCAGTTTAAATCCTCTTGGAGTTGTCTCTCGGCTCTTCCTTATCTCCTTGATCACTTCATCCAGCTGCTCCATTGGCTGGCTCTTCTATTGTAGATTTCTCTGTTGCCTTGCCTCCTTATCAATGGGTGGATTCATCTAGATCCCCTTTGATATATCCTTCATATTTTGTGGCCTCATCTTCCACTCCTGCAGGCTTTTCATTACTGGGCTTCTTCTTAGCTTCTTGTTCTTCTTCTAAGAGATTGACTACTATCAATTCTTTGGTTGGTTCCATTCCATATTCCTCCATCTGCAACTCATGTCGATGTGTCTCCTCTGGCATGGCCATCTTATGGAAAACACCTTCTGGTTCAGGATGGTCTAACCAATCCTCCAGTGCCTTTAAATCCATTTCCCACTGAGTAAGTAACTCAACGGGGCGCTCCTCAATAGGGACAGATATCAGTATCTGATCCTCCTTATCCATGATAGTCTCAAGTTGTTGTCCTTATGTTGCATCTGCAATGTCTATTCTTTCCTCTCCTCGGCCTTTCAGTAGGAGTATATCGACTCCTCTGATGATCAAAATGGTCCTCTGATCCTTCTCCTTTGTGACAGAAGTTTTCAACTTCTCATCATATTCATTCACACGGATTGCAGCTCCACATGAATCTTCATATGGATGAGGCCTTTATTCGCCATATCCATTTCTCAATCCCTTCTGATGTGAACTCTCAGCTGAGATAATCTCTCCTCCCTTGCTCGCTTGGAAACTTGGGATGTCTCCTCTTCCCACCTGAGAATTTACGAGATCCACTGACCCCTTCTTATTACCCACCTGACAACCTACGAGGCCCCTAACATATCTTTTTCCCTCATCACTGAGACTTTCAGCATACCTCAGCCACCTCTTTAACATATGTTGCTGCCCTCTAGCCAACAACTTCTGAACAAGCCATTTAGCTCTCCTCTTAAAAGGCCATTCATACCTCCAATGTACCTTTGCCTCCTTCTGCATCTTGAATGCTAGATTCTCCATCTGGGCTCGGATTTCACTAAGCTCCTTTTCCATCTCTACCTTTCTCCTCTATGAATGGAATTCTCCTCAACCACATTTATGACCTTCAATGGCCATCTTTCTTCATCTACATCCCACCTGATTGTTTATCATCTGTTGCACACCTTGAAACAACCTCAAAAGAGTACTACACTTTGTCTCCCTTGATTACAGAAATAAATTATGCATGGCTCTGATATCTCCTTTCACCGTCCCTTTTGACTGCAATCTATAGACAAAAACATGCTCTGATACCACTCTAGCGCAACCCCACCCCTCTCCTTTGGGGCTGCATGACCTCATGGTCTAGGATCATTCAAGCTATCGAGTCGAATGACTCGTCATCTCCTAATGCAAGCCGATGTAACTTGACACAAGACCTCCACCTTCTCGGCGCAGGTTATGTGCCGCCCACGAACCCTCTTCTTAGCACTTTTCAAATTTTTGCCAACGCCACTAGCTCTCTATGCTATGCTTCCTCCTTGATATGACCATGGACTACGACTGTGGGCTAGCTCCCTTCATGACCCTGTGCTTCAAAACTTTCGTGAAGGGCTTACTCACTTTTTCCCGATTTCCAAACTAGCGAATTCTTTGGGACCAGATCTACGGTCCACGTTTCTCTCGCGATCAATGACTGTGATCCATTCATGAGTTTGGACCTCGTGATCCCTCTCTTCTACCAACTCTACTTCTCCTGATTTCGAATCAGAAAAATGTCAATTTCTCGCCATGTGTCCTATCTTAATGGATGGCCACATTTCTTTGACTCTCAGCTCTTCGAGTATTCTCTCCCTGATGTTTATCCAAAGGGTTCTTCCTCCAAAATATGTGGATCTCTGCCACATTCCCTCCCAGATCCAATGGTCCAAAATTACTTCGCTCTACGCACTTCGCAAAGACCCTTGTTTTCTCCTCGCAAGCCTTCTGGATTTCCTGCTCACGAACCTTTCAATCTTATGCCACTTGTCTCCTCTGATGATGGATGATCTTACGGCCTTCAGGACTTCGACAAGTCCTCGACCCCGTTTTCACACTTAGCACAAATTTCTCTTTTGAGACTTAGAATATTCTCAAACTTCTTCTGCATTCCTCATAGATTTTTTTCACAGACTCTTATGTGACTTTTGTCGTCTTGAAAACCTTCAAAGTTCACCGTTCCTTTGTGAACTTCCTCGTTCCCTCCTGAAAACTTCTCTCTCTTCCTCTTGAGCTTGTAATATGGAATTATAGTCTCCCTAGCACACTCCTTGTGCTCAGAAAATATTTTGAGGACTTCTCCCTTAGCCTATCTGAGCATATTAAGGAATCTCCTTTCCTTTTTTGATGCACTCTTGCAAAGCCTTCCTTCCTTAGAGTGTTCAACAAACCTAGGATTCTCTTAATGATTCCAATAGTTCCAACAGTGTTTTTCTTTTGCATGCTCACACTAGCTCGATGCCCTCCTGGCAAAGTGTTTTAGAGTGTTCAATAACTCTGAACTGTGCTCCCTCTCACACAGTATTTCTTTCCAAGGTACTTAAACACCTTGAAATTTCCTCCCGAGTCTGTGAATTAACCTGGTATGCCCTTCTGGCAGTTTCTCTTCTGACTCCACTGAGTTCAGACAGACACTCCTTGTGTCATCTCACAAAGTTTACACCCTCTGTCACACACTCCTTTCACTTATCCTAGAGAACAAGACTTAATCCGACACACTCACCGATAGAAAACTGTATCTCTATCCCTGTAGACGATTTGTAGCATCCATCTACAATTCAAATGCATGTAAATGATATTCATAACACAACATCCATTACACAGAAATTGATAACAGGAAAAAATGTCATTTTCTATTAATGGTAGAATATCAAATTACAAATGTTTGAGTTTGGAATGCAACTGAGTCTCGGCTCTTCCCCTGGCTAACTCTATCTTAGCTAACCTACCATAACATCCTCCTCTACTTGGCTTACAATGATTTTTCATCAATCTCCAGTCGTGATTGGCTATCTATCTCTTACTAACAACAACCAACATCTATTCTGCAACATTACAAATATTTATACAAGAGGGGCTCAACAAGCTTCCCTCACAATCTAAACCAGTGGTGTCAAATCACCATTCAAAATGCTTGTCTAATGGGCAGATTACAATGATGGAAATCTGCTCCAGATCGGATGCAGATCTCTCCTACCGTCAACCACTTAATGGTGACCTTATCTCCATATTGTGTGAAGGCCCAACTTGGCTCTTCTGGCTTGTCATCATTAATGCCTAGATCATTTTTTTGATTTTGGAGGCAAAATGAGAGGGAGATGCGTCTTCCTTCCTTGAATTGCACCATGTGTGTTAATCGGCTGGTGCGTGATGAGGTGGAGTGATGCCCCTGCATCAGATCCCCTATGAATTTGATTCTTTAGTTTCAATGCATGTTTATGTTCATGTTGTTGATATGCTTGTTTTGTCAACAAAGCATTTTCTTTATTTAGTCTTTCATTCTTCTTCTTTAGTTTGTTGTTTTCCTCAATTACCTCCATACTCTTTCTTGTAAGCATTTCATTTTCTGTTTTAGTATGTCTTTATAATACTTGCAATTCTTCATTATCCTTCTTTATTTTCCTAATCCTTTTCTTTTTCTTATTCATATATGAATCAAAGAACAAAGTAGGAGATATTGTATGTTTAGGCCCTTGAGAAAGCATGGAAGTCTCTTTTTTAATAGTCGTAATAAAAGTAGAGAAATCCATTTTCTCTTGTGGTGATGGTTCTCTTTCATTTGTAACAGTGAATGAAGGTGGATCCTCTTGGTAAACTTCCATGGCCTCTACATAATCATATAAAATTTATTGGTACTCATCAACCTCGAGTGTTGATATGTTTTAATAAGAATTGAATAGGGTGATTATTGTATAGCATGGTATGATAAACATGTAGGATGGTGACTTGTGCAATCATGTGATAGGGTGACTTGTGAATATTGTTGGAGAAATTTATATTTTCGGCACACTAGTTCAGTGGGAGTAACACTAGTTCAGTGGGAGTTAACTGACTAGTTCTATTTTAGACTTTCTAATTTTATACCATCTATTATGCACGCATTCCTAATTATATGATTTCATTTCCTATATGAGTGAATATCACTCACTCATTGATAAGATCATAATATACATTGATTCTCATTCTTGATATTGTATCTCTCTTCCTTTTCTTGATAATATTTGTTTGTGTATGCTTTAGCTAGGTCTCCTATGAAGGTTTCCATGAAACACTGACATGGTATCAGAGTCAAGCTTCTTGGAGCAACCCAGACAAGCCAAAGAAGAGAAAAATAAGATTGAGTAAGCCTAGTTTCTTCCATCACCGTGACCTATCCATATCGAAAGGTGCGACGATTGGAATTTACATAGCCTATCCCTATCGAAGGGCATGACAGTCGCACTCAGACTTAAGAAAATTTCTTTTTCCAGGCATCGCCATAGCCTATACACAGCCAAGGTGCGACATCGTCACACTATATTCTTCATCCGGGGTGAGACGATTCCATTTTTCACAATCGTCCCCTGTTTCCTTCAATAGGGTGTGACGATTAAACATCGTCGCACTTTATCCTTCTCTAGGGTGCGATGATTCAACAACCCTCCAAAAAATTGGATTTCTGTAGTAAAATAGCCATATCTTGAAATCTGTGATCTGGGTCGGGATGAAATTTTGACCATCGACGTATAACATAGGGATTCTTATGCTCAACAAACATATCCAAAACCCACATCATATTTTAGGAGATGTATTTTTTTTATCATATATATAGCCGCCATAGAAACGTCTTTCGTATCTCAAAATCCACGATCTGGGTTTTAGGATCTTTTCAGAGTCAATAGCAAGGATGGAGGCGATGCAACTTCTTCAATCAATTCTGGTGATAATAATCACACTGTAAAACTATTTTGAATGGAATTCGAAGGCTGCATTCCAACTCAAAATAAAAGGATTGTATAATTTGACAATGGCGACAGAAACAAAACCTACATCAACACTTGAGAAGACCAGTTTGGCGAACCGTAAAGACTAGGCCACATGAATACTTCTTGATTTAATATCCACTGATATATGGTTTTATGTTGCCACATGCAAGACTCCAAATGAGATATGTACCATCTTTGAAGGAATCTTTGTAAAGCAGGATGAGATGTGAGGTCATATTCTTGAGGTAGAGTTGAATACCTTAGACCCTAGAAGTTTTGATAATATACAAAATTTCTTTACTAAATTTAAATCTTTGATTTTGAGCTTGGGTGAATGTGGTATTGACAATTATACACAAGAGAAACAACTTATTCTAACAATATTGTCCAAGCTAGGACCAGAATATGTTGTATATGTCTCCAATTTCCATTATGGCAGATGTCTTTTGGGCACAAATTAAAAAATGTCTACGATGGCTCAGTTCATTGAGTCTCTCACACAAGAGAAGAAAAAACTCATACATATGGGTCTCGTGAAATATCCCAAAGCACATGCACTCACCATGCATGATGGAAAAGTGTCATCCAATCAGAAATTGAAGCAGAAAAGAAAGAGCTATTACATCCAGAGTCAAAGAAGGAGGGATATTCCAAACCCTTCAAGGATTCTTCAAGTTCCAAAGATTATTCAAATTACAAATGGAAGAATAAGGGAAAGAAGTGCACATATTGCAATAAGATAAAACATGAATAAGCAAATCGATCTTATGAAACAAGTACTTCAGAAGAATAACCTTGGAGACTTCAGTCCTGAAGGAGCCAAGAAGAAGAAGGAAGAAGGCCATGTGCCTAAGAAAGGTAATCATCATACTCTGGTTGCAATTAATTCCTCAATTGATTCATGTATTATAGATTCTGGTGCATTAGATCATATGGAAGCTAAAGAGGAAATTTTTACTTCTTTGAGCTCATGCTCTAGACCTTCTATTCTCATGGGGGATGATACTCCAATAGAAGTTGCAGGAGAGGGAAGAGTGGAACTCCCTAATGGAAATTTTGAGAATGTATTACATCTTCCAAAGCTTTCTATAAATATGATCTCAGTTTATCAGATCATTCAAATAGGTAAAAGGGTTGAATTTACATTAGATTCAGTTACTGTACTGTTGACCACTCAACAAACCTTAAAATATTTATCAAATTCTATCACTTTTGGGTACCACTTGTTTTCCTTTACTATCTAATTTGAGTTCACTTTGAGGGATAGTTTATTTTGGTTTTGTTTTCATGACTCTTATCAATCAAGTAAGGTTTCTTTGAACTTGTTAAATGAAACCTCGTGTCTAAAAGAACTTGACATCCTAACTAGGAATCTGCAGTTAACGTTGCACCTAATGTTCTTGTGTTCGACGTCGACAAAACTCAAGCAGGTAAAGTGGCCACATAGTTGCACTAATCTCCAATCGTCGATGCACATTCGGCATTGGAAAAAGGAGGAGTTGGTTTGTGTGAGTTATTCACCATGAAGTTTCAAGAGATATCTGATCCCCATCGACGTCGAAAAAATACGGGAGGGATAGACATTGACAAAATCCATAAAAAAATCACTGATAGATGATAACTGATGCGCTTTCTCGGGGTTGGGGAAATGTAGAAGGGTTAAAAAAATAATTTTTTGTCTACGATAAACATATTGCTGATCGTCGATCCTCGATACACTTTCAACATCGGGAAATTTTTGAGGGATTCAATCCAGGAATACTTGGGTAGGTTTATCACTAATCACTGATCCTTGATACTTTTTGGCATCGGCGAGATAGGATAAGGTTTTCGAACATGTATCTTAAGGAAATTCCCGATACATATTAACACAAGTAAATGAATACGTCGGTCTTGAGTGCCACGTGTCTTTGTCGCATAGGGGCGTCATATGACCTAGTTTTGTCTCGAGTCATATTAAGGTTTACTGTGTCCTGGTCACACCTCCAAGTTAGCCTTGCCACATCATCTACGTATGGAAAGATCATTCAGCATCGAAGATTTTTCAAGGAGATATCAACAAAAAGTGTTTGAAGCAGAACCTCGACCCCCATTCTCACCAGCTAGACTAGCGAAAAGATGGGATTCTTTCGGCATGAGATATGATCGGATTCTAGAATTTAATAAACTAGTTAATGCTTCAACCCACATATGTTAATACCCTGTGCACCAATTGAAAAACAATGATTTGAAATCACCGATAGGCCATGTTACAACTCGCGCCCACACCATCAACCTATGATCGAATTTAATTTTAAACGTCTTTGAAGATATGGAGACAGATTTAATAGAACTTGTTGGGGTTAGAAGTCACTCCTCGATTGCAGCAGGAGCAGATCCTAACGCCCATCAGTTTAAATTTCATGATTTATTTGTAAAATGGGATCGAATGGAAGTAAACTCAGAACAATATCGTTTTAACTCAGAAAAATGGGTTGGAACAGCTAAGACATGTGAGGTATTGATCTAATTTAAGCTAGTAATGTTTCATAGTGGTGAGTAAGTGGAGGGAAAAACAAAGGAAATAAAGTCTCCTCTGGACATCCGGTCTTCCAACAGCCTTTAAAAAGGGGAAAAGTCTCAAATATGAGATCCTCTCAGATTTGAGAAACTTCAAGAAAATTAATATGCTGCAAAACTAATATAATCAAACATACATTATATAGTCATTACAACACCCGATTGGATCATCCATGCCTAGGATCTTAAGATTCAAAGGAGAAAGGGGAGGAAGATGTTGGCTTCCATTAAACAAGAAGTCTCAAATATCAATCTATAACTAGGGAACAAGAGGCCTCCTTAAACATTTACAATTGGGAGCTTAGCTCTACCATCCATCCTCACAAAAATACAAAACATGAGTATATATACTCAGAGCAATTCACCACCTTGGTAGTAGGATGATAGCTGAGACATTAAAGTCCAAATTAGCTTGTGTAGGCTCCTTTGGTCAGATGAGGACATCATATCGACATGGATTCTTTATGAAAACCTACACATAGAACGATATTGGGAAGACTCCCTGCCAGAACCTCCATGCCTTACATTTAAGGAGTGAGGCGGGGTTTCAACCACCTCCTCCTACCTTTATTTACCTCTAGCAGGGATCAGGATCGAGGCCGAGTTGAATTGGCACATGGAGAATGCAATGACGCCTCTTGCAGCTAAACCCGGTGATTTGGCCCTTTGCGCAGCTCTTTATATCACCCCAAATGACCATGGGCCGTGACCCTGTGCCTATCTTCAAAGGCACCTTTTCCATTTCACGTTTCGGCGGTTCCAGATGCAGTGGAGGAGAGACCCCCTGTCTTTCAAAGTCCTGGTAACTGAAATAGTGACTGGGCTTGATCATGCACCACACATCCCTTTGGTTGGATGGCTGAGATGATTTCGGTGTTTCGAGACCCACCTTGCCACACGATAAACGTCGACGCCCTTTCCCCAGGCCTGTTTCCTTTGTGACTTGGCATAGATCATGGGCCCAACTCCTGGGGCTTTTACATTTCATATTTCTGCGATTCCAGATGCAGTGGAGGAGAGACCCCCTATCTTTCAAAGTCCCGGTAGCCGAAATCTCGAAATGGCTAATCCGCAATCAATGGCCAAACTTGATTTAATATGGATGAACACAATGAACCTTAATGTATTTCAGGGATTCTCCCACCAGGAGTTCTCGTTCCTTTGCTCTCGACCCTTGTATTTCAAAGTGTTGTTAGCTGAAATGGTGACCGGACTTAATCAGGCGCCAAGTGTCTCGACTGGATCAGATGACCACGATCATTTCAGCGTTTCAGGACCTACCTTGCCACACGACAAACGCTGGCACCCTTTCCCCAGGCCTGTTTCCTTTTTGACCGGGCACCAAGACCATGGGCCCAACTTCTGGGGGATTTTACATTTCATGTTTCGGCAATTCCAGATGCAGTGGAGGAGCGACCCCCTGTCTTTCAAAGTCCCGGTAGCCGAAATGCCGAAACGACTAATCCGCAATCAATGGTTGGATTTGATTTAATATGGACGGTCACGATGAACCTTAATGTATTTCGGGGATTCTCCCACTGGGATTTCTTGTTCCTTTTCTCTTGACCCTTGTATTTCAAAGTCCTGGTACCCGAAATGGTGACCGGACTTAATCAGACACCATGTTTCTTGACTAGATCGGACGACCACGTTCATTTCATGACTTTGGCCATAAGAGATGAGCCCATGCGCTAAACCTCATGCAACTCTGTGACTCAAGCTTACCTAATGGTTGTCGATCTGCTCCATCTATGGATCCTCACCATTGAAAACAAAATGCCCACTCGCTTGATTTTAAACCCGAAATGGACTTCTTCTGTGTGCTGCGCTTGGCGCTCATCACTGCAGCCTTTGAGTAAAACACATTTGATGGGTTTTTAAACCCCATTTCTACACATTTTACACCAAGGGCCTGGAATCAGAGAGAAACAACCCCCTTGCAAGAATTCGTGCTAACATTAGGCCCCATGGGGGATAGAGTCGTCCCTGCGATGCTCTAAGAACTCCTTCTGTAGTTCCAGTTGCCTTCTGTTGGGCTATGGAGTCGAGCTTAAAACGCCCTGCTTAAAAATACATGTCAATAAGTGAAAATAAAAGATAAACACACATGCTCCAAGGAGCTTATTTATGTACAATCCTAAACTAATAAATTCCTTTACATGGGGCTAGGTGAAAGCAAACTTCCACCATAGCCAATCAAGCAACTTCCTGAATAGAAGCTCCTTCCTTCTATCGATGATCACAAATAGATGGTGTAATCGTGACGGGAGAACGGTTACACTCTTCAACTCCTCCTTACAGGATGAAGTTGAGATGAAATAGGGCAGCTCCAAATTGTGAAGGAAATACAACTCCATGTATTCCTTCACAGGCTCATAGGACTAGTGGAAAACTCCATAAAATGGGTGACAGGCAACCTCCTTTGCTACACAGTTGTTCATGTGTGGATAAATATCTCTGGTAAGCATAGGTGGGTGGACAAATGACATAGGCTGACTGATCTTAGGTAGTGGTTGCTCACTGACTAGTTCTACACATTATGTAAACTGCATCTTCGACTCCTCCTCCTCTTCTCCATGACTCTCCCAAGGATCAGATTCATAATCATCATAAATAGGGACCCTGGGAAATCTCTTATTATTTTCATGTCGGTTAGTGTCTTCGTAGTGATCAAATGTAGGATAATCTTGCTGCTCATCATCACTAGAATATTAATCAAAAAAGGGTTTCCCTTCATTTCTATGATCAACCTCCAGAATAGTGACCCCATCGAGAAAATAACTGTCAAAAATATCCATTTTAGGGACAACAGTAACTGCTTCTTATGGTTGTTCATACATAAGCTTTTTCTCTTTAATCCTAGGTAAAAATATATCATGGGAAACCTCTTGAAGGAAAAGAGAAGAAACCTCTTCCACAACCATCTCTTCTTTAAAAACTGGAAGGTCTTCGTCATCACAAGCAGGGCTGCTAGGAACATCTGCTTCAACCCTATATTTAGGAGAGCCATCTACTATAGACAACAACTGCTCTATAAACTCAGAATTTTCACAAGAGGCATGTTGATATTTATGAACCTCTAAAACAACAGATGTATCTGAAATGATGTCATATGCTTTCGTGCTAGGGATAACGTAATTAATATCATCCAACACCTCTATATTTTCATAGCAAATTCTTTCCTCCACATAAAAAGATTCATCACAAACATGGTCTTCAGGGCCAGCAGAGGCTTCATGAAGCAAAGAAAACTCATCACAACAGTTTTCATACAAACACTCAGCTGGGAAGTAATCTTTACAAAATGAATTGAAAGCCGTATGAAAACCTGTCAAAGAATGGATTCTTGCAATGGGAAGAGATCGACACCAATCAAGAGAGGCTCCCTTTAATAAATACCTAAAAATATTAATATGGACATCTTCATGCATGATATTAAGTCGATGAGTAACCTCATGAATGTCCAGTAAATTCTCAGCTGGTACCTCTGAAATTTTTGGTTGAAATTCAGGGAGGATATCTTCCCATTCATATTTATTAGGCAGTGGATTAGGAAAACCAACTATCTAGGAAAAGTCACGGGAATCCAACCTTTGAGCTAAGATATTTTCCATATCGAATCAGTGGAGTCATTGACCGATCCTCGAATCATGGAGTTGCCAGGTGAAATATGCATAGCTTTGAATGTGTCTGGTCTTTGTTCACCATCAAAGGCTAGATCCTAACATTGTGTCCTCCCAGGAAAATTCTAAAGCTGAGAAAGTAGTTGCTGAAACCTTCTCGAAAAATCTCCTTTGGGTTAGCTTTCAGGTGTGCTAAAAGTAGCCACAGCTAAAACAGTGAAGCGGAAATAGTGGATATGCCACAGTGGAGTTGCCAGGTGCACAGTATCAATATTCAAGGGCTCTGATGCCTGATGCACCTTCAGAATCAGAGACTCAATGTCGTTCAATCCTAGGGAAAATCTTCAACTTCGTCCCCGGCAACAGCGCCAGAAATGTTGGCATCAAAAGTCACTCCTCCATTGCAATAGGAACAGATCCCAACTCCCATCAGTTTAAATGTCACGATTTGTTTGTAAAAGGGGATTGAATGGAAGTAAACTCAGAAAAATATTGTTTTAACTTAGAAAACTGGGTTGGAACAGCTAAGACAGGTGAGGTCTTGATCTAATTTAAGCCAGTAATTTTGCATAGTGGTGAGTAAGTGGAGGGAAAAGAAAAGGAAATAAAGTTTTCTCTAGACATTTGGTCTTCCAACAGCCTTTAAAAAGGGGAAAAGTCTCAAATATGAGATCCTCTTAGATTTGAGAAACTTCCAGAAAATTAAGATGTTGCAAAACTAATATAATCAAACAAACATTATATAGTCATTACAACACCCGACTGGATCATACATTCCCAGGCTCTTAAGATTCAGAGGAAAAAGGTGAGGAAGACGCTGGCTTCCATTAAAAAAGAAGTCTCAAATATAAATCTATAACTAGAGAACCAGAGGCCTCGTTAAAGATTTACAATTGGGAGCTTAGCTCTACCATCCATCCTCACAAAAATACAAAAAATGAGTATATATACTCAGATAAATTTGCCACCTTGGAAGAAGGAGGGTAGCTAAGACATTAAAGTCCAAATTAGCATGTGCAGGCTCCTCTGGTCAGATGAGGACATCATATCGACATGGCTTCTTTAGGAAAACCTACACACAGGACGATCTTGGGCAGACTGCTTGCTAGAACCTCCATGCCCTACATTTAAGGAGTGAGGCAAGGTTTCAACCACTTCATCCTACCTTTATTTACCTCTAGAAGGGATCAAGATCGAGGCCAAGTAGAATTGGCACCTTGAGAATGCGGCAACACCTCCTGCAACTAAACTCAATGCTTTGGCCCTTTGTGCAGCTCTTTCTATCACCCCAAGTGACCATGGGTCATGACCCTACGCCTATCTTCAAAGGCGATTTTTCCATTTCACATTTCAGTGATTCTAGATGTAGTGGAGGAGTGACCACTTGTCTTTCAAAGTCCTAGTAACCGAAATAGCGACCGAGCTTGATTGTGTGCCACGCATCCCTTTGGTTGGATGGCTGAGCTGATTTCGGCATTTCGGGACCCGCCTTGCCACACGGTAAACGCTGGCGCCCTTTCCCCAGGCATGTTTCCTTTGAGACCGGGCACCAATACCATGGGCCCAACTCCTGGGGCTTTTACATTTCATGTTTTGGCGATTCCATATGTAGTGGAGGAGCGACCCCCTGTCTTTCAAAGTCCCAATAGCCGAAATGCCGAAACGGCTAATCCTCAATCAATGGCCGGACTTGATTTAATATGGACGGTCATGATGAACCATAATGTATTTCATGGATTCTCCCACTAGGATTTCTCGTTCCTTTTCTCTCGACCCTTCTTTTTCAAAGTCCCAGTAGATGAAATGGTGACGAGAATTAATCAGGCACCATGTGTCCCAACTGGATCGGACAACCACGATCATTTTGGCGTTTCGGGACCCGCCTCGCCACATGACAAATGCTGGTGCCCTTTCCCCAGGCTTGTTTCCTTTATGACTGGGCACCAATACCATGGGCCCAACTCCTGAGGGCTTTTACATTTCACGTTTCGGTGATTCTAGATGCAGTGGAGGAGCGACCCCCAGTCTTTCAAAGTCCCGGTAACCGAAATGCCGAAACAACTAATCCGCAATCAATGGCCAGATTTGATTTAATATGGACAGTCACGATGAACCTTAATGTATTTCGGGGATTCTCCCACCGAGAGTTCTCATTCCTTTTCTCTCGACCCTTGTATTTCAAAGTCCCGGTGGCCGAAATGGAAACCGGACTTAATCAGGTGCCATGTGTCCTGACAGGATCGGATGACCACGATCATTTCGTGACTTTGGCCATAAGAGATGATCCCATGCACTAAACCTCGTGCAACTCTGCAACTCAAGCTTACCCAATGACCATCGATCTGCTCCATCTATGGATCCTCGCCGTTGAAAACAAAATGCCCACTCACTTGATTTTAAGCCCAAAATGGACTTCTTATGTGTGTTTTGCTTGGCGCTCATGACTACAGCCTTTTAATAAAACACATTTGATGGGTTTTTAAACCCCATTTCTATGCATTTTACATCAAGGGCCTGAAATCGGAGAGAAACACCCCCCTTGCAAGAATTGGCACTAACAAAACTACACTCATAACCCAAATTGAATGGCTAATGCAACAAGGTAAGTCCATCCTTATTTAAATATCTAGAACGGCTTTGAACGATTTCATTCTGCGCACAAGTTTGAATTATAGAGCATCCGAAGAAGCAAAGAAAATGTCTCAAGACTGTGTTGATTCTCATATTATCAAGACCAAGTTAAACAATCAGCAGAGGGAAAATGCCTCTGAGAAATCTAACCATTAGATGCTCATTGAGAAAACCCAAGATAAAGGAAGAAGAAATAGGTGAAGGTTCTTCTCTTGGTACTGCGAGGCAATTGGAGTACACTCCCAGGGCATAGCCGGTCATAAAAACCTCAACAAACAAATCCTTTGTCCAACATCAGGTCTTCGGTGATACAAAAGAAAGCACCTAATCCAAAGTAATGCTCCCACAGTGGGGGGACATTTTCAAAAGAATCAACCATGAGGAGTACCCTGAGTGTATCCCACACAATGACCTAGATTTAAGGATGCTTGATGACCAGGTGTTCCCAAATATCCGATGGTCATATTTTCACATGGTATCCAGTAGAAAATTGGTTTTCCCATCCATAGAGGTTTTGAAGTGGATAATCGACCATAAAGACATGTAGAAATGGTTAATCAATGATGAGAATGGTGGGTGTGTCAGAGTTTTCCTCCCGATAGAAGTCTAGAAGTACTATAAACTTAGAGACCTAGAGGAGTCACTAAACACAGACTTCGTGGTGAATTTCTACGAATTCCATGACACCATCCAGTTGATGACCTCATGGTGGGAGGACAAAACATTTACAAACTAGAGCAATGGCTGGTATGGGATAGTCAATTTGAGGGAGCCATACATCTACTTGATGGCTCTCATCTACCAACTGTATGGAGATAAGGACTGCTCCAAGTTTTCAGAAGCATGGATGCCCTTGGCGTACATAGTGGCGATCTCCAGAAGAGGCTTCAACTGGGGAGCAATAATTTCCAAGAAATTGAGCATCTATGTATAGCAGGTTCAGACGCCAAAATAAGGGGAAGCACCCTCTTTCCACATGGCCTCATACCTGCTCAATGTCATATGTGCAAGAAATTTCTTCGTCGGCATGAATTTAAGCTGGCATGTTTGGGAGCTCCCTGTTTTGGTTTATTTCAGGATACTATGGGAGAAAAGGTACAAAAAATCCTACACATTCATTTGCAATGAATTCATCACCTATATTCATTTTATTGTATTTAAAAAAGGAATACCCAAGACTATCTGCAGTAGACAAGAAAATGTTAGAGAAGGTAGGCCACTAGTATTTAGATGAATTCTCAACCTATATTAGGGTGTTCGAGGCCACCAAAGCGCCACATCTACTACCCGCTCACATCCTAGACCGAGTCACTGTGGGAGAAATCTTCTATTAGACTATCTTGCAAGGATATAATGCCACACTATTCAAGGATAAGAAGCGAGCTTTCATACCCTACGGTCACATGGGGTTTTATTTGGTAAAGGACACTGCTCAAGCTAAACAAGAAGGGCTGAGCCAAATTGAATTCAGGTTCCCAACAGGCCGGTTCCACAAGAACGACCCTAAAGGCCTGGTCCTCCAACATACTTGATGGGTATCATCATGTTGGCCATATGCGCATGATAAATTTCAGGATGAAATTTTCACATAGTGTGCTCAGGATTGGGAGGAGGTAGTACATAGGATGTTCAACCTGAACATGACTAAGTTCAAGGCTATGAGAATGGATGAACAAGTGGAAATAATAGAGAAATCAGTTCAAGAGGCCTTCAGAGTTAGGGAGGAGATCAGAGTGGCATAGACTATAGAGGCACAAAGAATATGGTTTCTGGGAACCCCAATAGTGTCTTGGACACTGAGGTACTCAACTATCTAGGAACCCCAATAGACAACTCAAGGGATGAGCTAGGATCGGGTGGATAGAAAGAGGAAATTCCATAGCAATAAATTGACACTTCAACATCATATTACCAATTAACTATTGAACCTACCCCTGGTTCTTCGGTTTTGGACGATACCTCACTAGTCGATGAGAAAAAAATAGAGTTATATCCATCGGTACATATGGAATAAGTTGAGGAACCTATCCTAGAACAAGTACACACAACCGGGATCCTAGGAAATACTCTAACCTGGGGAGAAAAATGAATCCCCAAACCTATTGATGAGGTCGCCGACGTACAAGCGATCGCCTATGACAGGAAGAGAAAATCCATCATGAAAAGAACCACTAATAAGAGGAGGCTTATGTTGGATAGCTCAATTCTCATCACTACAAAGGAGAAGCTGCTCAGCACAGAACATGCCGAGACATCCGAGCTTATCGACGCAGGGATGGCTATCACAAATGCCACATTGGATAGAGCAAGAAGATATGAGAAGGAGTTGTCTTCTACACTTAAGGAGTTGGAGCATATGTTCCATTTGGAACAATACTATTAGGACTCCACACAAGCCACAATTTTTTTGAGAAGTGAGTTTCAATATGCCTATGCTAAATTCACAAATGAATGACACCTTTTCACTGCAGGTATAGCCAATTTCCAAGAAGACACCCTTATGGAACTAGCGACCTACAAGGACATGGAAAGGTGGTATGATAAGGATGACTAAGTAGTAGAAAGGATAAGTTACATCAACGCAGTTCAAAAGGGCTGAGATGCCAAAGAGTACGACATTCAGGTGCTGAGGGACAACAACATAGATTGGATCAGGAAAGTAGCCAAATGCTGGGTAAAAATGGCCCAGGAAACTCATCAGGAGATTCAGGACAAGTGGGTCGATTGAAAAACTATTTTGGAAAAGATTAATCGGGAGATGAAAGACATCAGCCTCCCAGAATTTAGCTCACCCGAGGACTTTGTCGACCTGCATGACATAGTCAAGAAACATGAAGAAAAAGACTCGGCATGGACAAAAGAGATATCAAAGGTGGCGAGCATGGTGCCAGGTCAAGTACAACAGTTCATGGAGAATTTGATCAAGGCTTGAGCAATTTTGCAGTGGTTAAGTGTTAAAATAGTCAAGTACAGAGAACGTGAAGTAGAAGTGAAAGAAATTCTTTCAGCCCCAATGGACCAACATAGGTTCATGTATGCCAACACATACAAGGAAATCTTCTTCAAGTGGTCAGAGTATGAGAAGAGTCATCCACTACAGTGAAACTATTTGATGATTCTCAAAGAACTGAGAGATCAAAGCGCCAAGTGGTGATATTTTGTTTTAATTATCTTCCACTTGTAATAGCTATTTTTAGTTAATGATTCATTATCAATAAGAGGATTCACCTTTTAGCAAAGGTCGATGGTTTTGGAAAAGACCCTCATTTTCAGAATTGTAAGGAACTATTTCTGAACTACCATAATTGAGAAGTCTCATTTAGGACTAGAGACAAATTTCTATTTTTCATCAAAGGCATTGTGTGATTGGATTTGAGGACGAATTACTTCCAACTTTATTTCATTAATGGATGTTGCAACGAGTAAGAGTTTATGAATCTATTGATAAGTTAGTTGCTTCAATATTTTTGTAGTTCTTGTCTCTAATGATGAAATAAAATTGTTGTGTTAATGTGTGATTAATGATAGAGATAAGGGAACTATTTTTCTTGCCATCATCTCATTACATGCATGTTTTTCTTCGATAATTGTATCTCGATCAATAATTGGAATACCAACAAGTTAATGTATTAGTACTAGGCTTGTCATAGGTGTGAATATATTTGTCTACATGCTTGAGCATAAGGTTTATCCCAAGCTCAGACTTCTTCAGTAGTTAAGAACCCCCCATTACCAGCTGGTTTATACTAGCACACATATTTTTATTAGACCCATCTAATAAAATAAAAGACAAAAAAGAGAATGCTTAAACTGAAGGAGGAACTCTCATAAGAAGATATCTCATCAATCACTACGTAAAGCCCATTGATAAATTGGTCAAATTGAAATATCTAGAGAACCATTCCACCATAAAACACTACAGAGTCTAATTGGGCCTCTGTGGTGGGTTTGGTTCCTGTTGTTGAGTTAAATGGATTTAATACCCCTCAATAGAATTGGCACTAGAAGGAGGGTTTTGAATGAATGGCTAACAATATTTCTGATATAATATTTCTCATAGCCTACAGATTCAAAACATCCCACATGCATGGCTAGTCATTATACAGACAACCCACACACATTGAGTACTCTCAAACCAAGTAACTCACCCCATCAAGAGGAAGAACATCTATTCCGTGAAATACCTTACCCTCTTTCTCAAGAGGAGTTGAACCGGTTTAGAATAATCACAAGATCTTATGCTCAACAAATTGGATCATTACCCCTAGCTTCGTTACTTCCTCATAGAAAAAAAGTAAGAAGACCAGTGGTTAACACCCCCGACTAGGTTTTTCTTCACACAGTAGAAGACCTGATAGATTTCTCCCTCACCGAGATCGAACATCCCCTTAATCTGATCCCCGAAACATCAACTGGTAACTACTCTGAGCCCAACAATTTTGAATTAAATGAGGAAGGGTTTAACTCAGATCGCTCATCTTCGGAGTCGGAGGACATGGAGGATAACAATGATCATAATGAAGAAAGGGGAAACCCACTGAAAAATAATCAACCATGGTTGGAAAAATATTCTCTGGCAATGCCCGTATTGGTACATAACCTCCCTCGACATCCAGAAAAGTTACTTCCCAAGTTTGACCCTAAAACCTCCCGATTTCTTGAAGACCATATTAAAAAGTTCATACTAGATATTAGATTGATGAATATACAACATGAGGATGTAGTATGCATGATTTTCTCGTATACCTTTGAGAATTCAGCCTCAACATTGTATTTAACTTGCCTGTAGGGTCCATAACAAGTTGGACGAAGTTTCAAAAAGATTTCTTAAACAAATTTGCAGAAGAAACCACTACAAGAGATTTGATGATTGAACTATTCATCACCACCATGATTTCAAAAGAAAAGGCTAAAGACTTCGATAAATGATTTGCCACTATCCTGAAAAAATTTCAACCTGAAGCTAAACCCACTCAGGAGTTGCAAATTGAGGTATATGCTAATTCTCTCCCTGCTTATATTTCCATGTTTGTAAAAAGGGCTGCCAAGCATACCCTAGCTAAAAGTTTTGAGGAAGCCAAAACAATTGAATTCCAAATGAAGGGATGTAAAGAATTCTAGGTCTCACTAGTTAAGAAGGAAGCTCAACCTCCACCTAGAAGAGGATTCTTGTTTACTAGACCCCTAGGAAAACAAACAGAACAAGGTCTTGAAAAGGAAAGTGGAGACATAGAAGACCTACAACAGATGATAAAGGAATTGTTGAATGAAATTATAGACATGAAAAGAAGTGCAGGGGAAGGAAACCAAGGCCAAAGGCCTTATAAACCCTTTTTTAAGAGAAATCCATCGTTCAAAGTAATTGAAGATCCCCCAACCAACTTAAATATCGACCTGGGAAATGTAGAATACGACTCTTTATGTACCTATCATCAAGAGAAACATTCCTAAAGAGACTATCCACAATGGGTGCATGCCATGAATTTGATGTCCAATCGGTTCCGAGATGAAGTTTCCCTTACCAAACATATGCTCAGTTCTGGAAGCAAACATCAACTGCACAACACAGACTGCTATTGGCATTCGAAACTGAGAAGGGTAGAATGCACATGGTGTTTCTAGAAGCACAGGTGCCATACCCGAAATTAATCATCGATTACAAAAGAGCAACATTCAAATTCCAGACTAAGGATGTGCATCCAGATGATCAAATGGATCTGCACAGGAAAACTGGAGAAATGGTTTTCTCCACATTGGCAAATGCTTCCACTGTTGCCTCCAAGTTACATGTATCTCTGAATAATGTCCAGATGTAACTTAAATTAGAAAAAATATCATCCTTTGCCAAGGATAACAGGATCAAGACGCCTGGTCCTCAATATCGGATATGATCCCTCGAATGTGAAAGCAGTCGAGGAGATGCTAAAAAAGAAAAATGTTGATATAGCATCTTTGAGGAAACAGTTGAAATTGCCACCAATAGAAGACTCACAAGCAAAGGAAATAGTGGAGACAGAAGGAGAAAAGGATGAAATGCTCAAAATGATCATGGAGCAAAATGCACAGTTGAAGGAAATGGAAGAAGAATTGGAGAAACTAGTGAAGGAGAAGGAGCAGTCAAAGTCCATGGAATTCATTCCACTGAGCACAGTTCCACTCGCAGGAGTGAGCACAACATCCGTAGTAGAAATTCCATCAACAACTCCACTGATAGCTCTGGAGAAGACTATTGAATTGGCTAAATCCATGGAGGAGATGAATCTGCAAGAGACAGAGATTAGCAGACTCAAAAAGGAGATTGAGAACCTCCAGGAACTCAAATATTCTTATCAAACCAGCTACTCCAAAGAGAAACAGATGTTAGACCAACTCAAATAGGAATTACAATAGCTTCAGAAGAAAACAGTGGTGGGAAAAACACTTGTTGAGGTTAAGGAAAGTATCTGGACGGATATCACCAAGTCCATGAATGAAATATGATCGATTATACAAATCATGTTCGAGAAAAATGAGCTGGTGCAAAGAAGTAAGTAGGCCATCAAGAAGATAAGAGAAGAACTAGGAGAGATGCCTATAGAAGCTACTGAGATCATCAAATTTCTGAATTCCAAAACCAGAGAGGAGCTAGAGGATCTGAAGATTGAAGATAGAACAAAGACCATCCTTGAGGTCAAAAGGGTCCTGACCAAGAGAGGATTGATGCTATAGCTGGAGGAAAAGGTCCAGACCATGGACACAGAAGTGAAAAGATTCTTCAGCAAGATCGAAGCTCTGCAGAAGAAAGGCCTTCCTAGTTTAAGAGTTATAAATGACAAGTTGATGACGCTTGCCGATTACAAAAAGAGACTAGCCACTGTGGCTAAGGATAGCTCAAAATTTTCAGGAATACAAGGCAACATCAAAGGCAAGGCATTCTTAGATGCTTTACAGTTAGACATCAACATACAACATGAGATCTGGTACATCTTCATCACCAAGCCAACTTTTTCCAAGTACACGGAGATGGATGAAGTATATTGTAGATTGCTCAAAGTCAACATTCCCAGTCACCTTCGATGGGAATATATTTGCGATCTAATCAAGTAGTTGATGAGCTCTCCAATCCCAGTTAACTATCCAGTCAGACGAGATCGTGCAGAGGCCTCACCAACGGTTCACCCAAAAAACAGTGTGAAGTTTCGACACATCATCAAATAGTTTCCTATATTTTTGTATCTTGTTAAGTTAGTTAGCTAAATTTAGATTTTCCACGTCCTGATCCTTAATAACAAGATCATTTGTAATTTTATTATAAATACTTCACGCTTTGAAGTACTAAGGGTTGATCTTTATGCCCTGCAAGCTACAAGACTGTAATTTTTATCAAGAGATCTTCTAGTAATACAAAAGACGTTTTCACAGGATTCTCGCATGTTATTCGTTGGTGATGTTTTCTTTTCTGTGTCAAATGTTCTTCTTGCTTAGGTGACATACTATTTTCTAAATCTAATCTTTGAAAGTAACACATGTTGCAGGATTTATCTTTGTATACCCTGGTTCTGACTTAGAAAGATTTTAAATGTTTATCTTCTGATATTACAGTGAAGAAATTCTTAAATGCTTCTTTGCTTTAATTGATATTCTCATCTTTTCAGCTATTTCATCATTTTACTGCTAAAGAATCCAACGAATGCATTATCTTTCCCTGTGAAAAGAATCTTTTATTTCTAGTTTATATTTCTATCTTTATAAAATAGACCCCATAGCCCAATGGATGTGTAAATCTCTTTCAGCCAACTTAACAAAAACAACAACAAACCAATCAAACTTATTTTATTTAACTAGCCTAATATTCTAAATTTGAAACATATCTAAATCATACATAGAGATCCCTCTCTGAAGCTGGTAGGGCTAGATTCTAGTTTCGAAGTGGTTGGATAAAGTTACCTCTTGTAGATTTCTTCTTTCTGACAACCTCTAGAAATTTACAGAGCGTTAACATAGTGGCGACCATACTGGGAAACTGAACAAATTTCTTAAACCCCACATTTTCTTTTCCCTAGAAGAAAGTTTTGTTTCTGAAAAATTGCAAGTCTTAGAAAGTAATAATGTTTAGAGGTTGTTAAAATCTTGTACATATTATTTAGGACTCATAAAACTAAAAAATATATATATATAAATAAAAAAGAAATATGGCTCCCAAAAGAGCTTACACTCGATCTCACCCATACCTAGAACCTACAATAGCAACTAATAATCTAGAACAGTTACTCAGGAAAAAGACCATTGTAGAAGGTTTAGGAAGTCATATTCCCCTTCAGAGTTCCCCTTCTCTTCCAGAGGAACTTGTCGCCCTTCAAGAGATTGACTTTGACACTGTTTTCGAACAAAGCCTGTTTAGAACAAAATCTGATAGCTTTGTGACTGAAATCGTTTTAGATCCCAAAACCCTACAACCTCGGACCCCTGAAATACTATCTCCCACTGCAAAACCTCAAACCACTCACTCTGTACCAGCTAGCCCCTCCTTATCCTCGTCTTCGGTCACCGCCCCACTTATCATTCGGGTTGTTGTCCCACCTCCTCCACCTGTCATGGCAGCCAGATATGCTCCCTTGATGTTGGCTGCACCTCTACATGCTATGCCCTAGGATTATCAAACAATACTTTCTCAGTTCGATGGTACAGGGCCCTTGAATGCACAACAACATGTTGATAAAATGAATGACTATTTTTACCTACAAGAAGTAGATGAAGCTGGCATTCAAATGAGATTGTTTGCGCAGAGTTTGACAGGTGACATTAAGAAATGGTATAAAGGTTTGCGTGCTGCCTCAGTTCTCAACCTTACAACATTTCAAAGAAGTTTTCTAGACAGATGGGAGGTAAAGAAAAATCTTCTCCAGATCTTGTCAGAATACGAAAACATCAGAAGGAATCAAGGTGAGACAGTACAAGATTATTGCACCCGCTTCAACAATTTGTATAATGCAATCCTAGCCGATATTAAGCCTCCACAAGGTTTAGCATTGATAAAATTCCCTGACGGTTTTGACGCTGATATGTCATATCAATTAAGGGAAACAAATTCCATCACCCTGGAAGACATGCATAAAAGCGCAATAAGTGTGGAGGCTAATATGTTGGCTAAAAGGGAACGACAGAGGATGGAGAGGAGAGTCACAATTAAAGAGGAACCTTCCACATATTCTTCAGATTCCAAATTGGATTCCTTAGCTAGATAAATGGAAAGGATGATGGAGAGACTTGTTGTATCTAAAAGAAACCCTCCCAGAGAAAACCAACCAACTCCTCAAATTCGGAATCCTAACTTTAGAAGAAACCCTCCTCAAATCCAGCAGAGAGATCCTAGGGATCAAAGAGAGCAGAGGGGTCCTAATCAACAAATCAGACCGCCCCTACAGAAAAATTATACCGATGAAGGAGAAGAATTAATTGAGGAATTGGAGGATACACACATAAACCTCATGGGCATTCACGATAACGAAGCTATTTTCCTCACCCAGGAAGAGCAAGAACTTTTTCTTCTTTCTCAAACAAAGGTGAGTGAAGAAGTTGAAGATAACGAACAACAAGCATTTGAAAATGCGATTATGGAGGTACACTGACAGTACAATCTATGAAGTAAAAAGACACAAGAAAGTTCCCCAAAAAAGGTAACTGAAACGAAGAAGATAGTTGAAACCAAGAAATCCCCTGAGCCTTCTACCGAGAAGATCCATGAGAAAGGTAATGCTGAAGTTCCAGCAAAAAGAAACCTTAATATTTTAAAAATATCATTGCAGACTGAGGTTTCATGAACCAACTCACCAATTACTTCTGCCCAGAATATGATGGTGGACAAATTGGAATTGCAAAGCCAAAGCAGAGAACCTACTCCTTTCATCCTCGAAGGGGAATTATCTAAAGTGAAAATTCCCATTCGTCTTTCTGTGTTGATGAGTAAGGACACTTACCGATCATAGGTGATCAAAGAACTGAGCATTGAACTTGATATAGGCATGGATGCCTTAAATCTTGGATCAGTGAATCATTCGGATACTATGAATCTTACCGATGATCAACCTGAACTCCTGTTCAGCCCTGAAGTTGATGGTCAGACCGACAATGGTGTTTCCGCTCCTTTTTACATCAGCCTTAATATACACGACCTGATTCTGCATAATGCTATGTTAGACTCGGGTGCTTCCCATAACCTGATGCCTAAAGCAGTGATAGAAAAGTTGGGACTCGAGGTCACTAGACCTTACAAGGACTTACACTCTTTTGACTCCAACAAAGTCAGATGTATCGATTTGATCAAAGATTTATGTATTACTCTAGTTCAGATTCTAGCAAAAAGCATGGTTATGGATGTTTTGGTCATAGACATTCCCCTGAAATATGGTATGTTGTTGTCCAAGTCTTGGGGGGGCAAGTTGAAAGGTACTTTTCAGTTGGATATGTCGTATGCCACCATCCCGATATTCGGGCAATAGAGAAGACTGTATAGAGATCCTGATGAAATATATGGTCAGCAGCCAAGAAAAGCCACATAACTATCCCCTGTACTCTGCACATTCTGACCTAGATTCCTTTATCCTATATAATGACGGTGATACAGGAGAAAAAATCACTCCGCTGGAAGAAGATACATCTGGTCCAAACGAAGGCCAAGAAATCACGGAGGCAGAAAGAAAGAAAAATGTGATAACTGAAGAATTGCCAGCAGATTTCTGGAGCATGGATTTTGATGGAGCTGTAAGAAAAGAAAGAGATGGAGAAGGAGTTTGGTTGCACAATCACAAATCTAGGTATTCAGAAAACCATTCTTACAAACTGAATTTTCAATGCATTAACAACATAGCTGAGTACGAAGCTTTGATGCTCGGTCTGAAAATACCGAAGAAGGTTGGTGCCAAAAAAATCATGGTAAGAGGAGATTTTGAATTAATTATCAAACAAATCAAAGGTGAGTATGTAGCAAAACATCCCTGTCTCAGAGCTTATAGGAATGTTGTTATGGATTCCCTTAAATGTTTCACTGAAGTTGATTTACAGGTGATGCCCGGGGGACAGAATATTTTAGCAGATGGATTAGCTATGTCAGTAGCCACATGCAAGATACCTTTTCGTTGCACTCACCCATACATGGTGGAGGTGAAGTGTAGACCAACCGTTCCATACAACATCATATACTAGCAGGTATTTGGCAATGATGATCAAATTGAATATTTTCTACAATGTAAAAATGATTTCGAGTGTACAAAGTGTTATCCACATTTTTGGTTATCGAGATGATATTATGATCATGTCATGATAATGGAAGATCAAACTCTTCATTAAGAATATTTTCCTGAAGAAGGTTACACTTGTCATTTTCTCAAAATCAT
>SNQJ01S0065372.1:16913-27398 GCA_010110895.2 Picea sitchensis | reverse complement strand
CGCCTAACATTTCTGACATGCCCTGTCACCCCATGATGTCATCATCCATATTTTTCCCCTAGAGGTCACGTCTCATTACTCTTTCAGTCCCTTTCCCCTTGTTCGCCCTTACAAGTCCTCTCACCATGGTTACTCCCCAATTAGCTCCTGCCACATTTCCTACTCGTATTTGTCATTCATTATTACCTGCCATCTCATGCTCCAAACAATCAGTTGGCAATTTATTACTGGCTAACTTATCCATTACCCTATTGACATGTCACTCGTGAACAATGGATATCCGTTCACTCAAAACCACTGATTCCCTTCTTTCTTCCATTTCTTACTATGTCATCTCACTAGAAAATACCTTTACCGTCACACCAGAGAATTTCTTCCCCGTTTTCTCTTCGTTTCAGTCAAACGTCCCAAGCCACCATCATCCCCATTAACGACTGTTTGATTTGCAGGTATTTTTACAGCGATGGCGCCAAAATCAAAGAGGATAGAAGCTGAGGAAAATCCTTTCCTCCCTCCACCTGTCGACCTCGACAGGACCCCCCTGGCGGATAAAGACCATTTAATAGCAGACACCAGATGCGATTTCGACTTCACGGACTTGCATTCATGGTTTTCCTTGACTAGAGCAACAAAATTGGGCTCTGGGAGTCCAACCTTCCTCTCTATCTTTTCCCCCAGACTCACCATTTTCCCGAATTCACCCTCAAATGCCAGGCCCATTATATCATTGAACAAAGATCCATTATGTCTTCATCTGGAGAAATTATTTTCGTCATCACACCAGAAACCATTGACCAGATGATGCAGATACACAGAGCCGAATCCGCCTCACCTTTCAACCTCGAAATCATCATAGAACTCTACCAGAAGTTGTCTTTCCCCCAAAGAGCTTAGATTTTTGAGCTTTTCCTCCCACAATCCGCTTAGCTCCCCACTACAAACCCCCCTTATCCTTCCTCCCTATTCTCAGTAAAGGTAAACCAAGTCATCACGTCATTATTTTTCTTGCTTGGATATTTTTCGGATCAATAGGTGGATGAACCCATCTTGGGATTTTTGTCCATTTTTTCCACCGACGAGAGACCCACTACTCAGTTCGGCTACAGTACGTTCTTGGCGGACAACATTCATGAATAATTCATTAACTTCGCCACATAAGGCATGTTCCAGTATTATTCAATACTGGCTTACCTGTTCGTTTTCTTTCAAGCGGACAAATTTTCCTTTTCAATGCAGAAGATGGATAAAGATGGGAGACCACAGGCGGTGACACCGTGGACTTTGCTGCTCAGACATAACTCTATAGAATTCAGATTCAAGTAGTTCATCAAGCAGTTCTACCACCCAGTGGTGAGTATGCTTAGCGGCAGAACCGAACCTAGAATTAACGAGGAAATTCAAAGGATTTTACATCTCTCAGAACTTACAAAGACTGGTGATTGGTACCTTTACCAAAACCACACTGAGATCAAAGTTTATGGGTGCGATTTGGCCCCATATAAATTTCCCAGGTATTTACCCATGAGGATTTTTGCACTAGAATACATAAGGTAGATGATAAATTCAGATGACATACATTTTGTGTCTCTAAAGAAGAAGCAACAACTTAGAATCAAAGGGAATATTGGGTCTTTCATCTGCAATAGCAGATAGATTGCTAAAAGAAATGAAGTTTTTTGTCAGTTTCACGTGGCACTATCATCCGTGCGGGATAATTTCTAATATGAGGATCAAAAATAAGAATATCCCGTATGTTCACACATCTAGGCCTGAGGTAGAGAAGTTTGCAAACCAGATATAATGAGAAGCAAACACTTTGGTTGAGACAGAACAACAGGACCCTTCGATCACTATTTCACAGACGACTACACCATAGGTTCCAAAGGAGAAAAGGCCCAAGAAGGAAACTTCACCTTCCATCACTGAAGTATCATCTGAAGAGTTCCAATTGCACACAAAGAGGCCAAAAACCACTCAGGCACCTAATATGGCTGGAGAAAAGGCAATTCAATCCACTACAACTATGGAGGTGGATGGGTCACTCCTTAGTACAAGAAAACAGATTATAACCACAGTATTTCCCAAGAAGCCAGCAGATACTCCACTAGTCAACCAGCCAAGCAAAACAAGACCAAAGAAAAGTATTTATGAGATGTACGATTTGATCAAGAAAAAGAATCAAACGTTGACCAGCAGCACATATGATCAGTTCTCAAAGAAAACATCAACTGCACAACATAGACTACTATCGGCATTCGACACTGAGAAGGGTAGAATGCACATGGAGTTTCTAGAAGCATGGGTGCCAGACCCGAAAGTAATCACCGATTACAAAAGGGAAACATCTGAATTCCAGACTAAGGATGTGCATCCAGCTGATCAATTGGATCTGCACAGGAAAACTGAAGAAATGGTTTATCCACATTGGAAAATGCTTCCACTGTTGCTTCCAAGTTATAGGTATCTCTGAATAATGTTCAGACGCATCTTAAATTAGAAAAAATATCATTCTTTGCCATGGATAATAGGATCAAGACATTGGAAGAACTGGTCCTCAAGATTGGATATGATCCCTCGAATGTGAAAGCAGTCGAGGAGATGCTAAAAAATAAAAATGTTGATATAGCATCTCTGAGGAAACAGTTGAAATTTCCACCAATAGAAGACTCAAAGGCAAAGGAAATAGAGGAGACAGAAGCAGAAAAGGATGAGATGCTCAAACTGATCATGGAGAAAAACGTGCAGTTGAAGGAAATGGAAGAAGAAATGGAGAAGCTAGTGAAGGAGAAGGAGCAGTCAAATCCCATGGAAGTCATTCCACTGAGCGAAGTTCCACTCGCAGGAGTGAGCACAGTGTCCATATTAGAAATTCCATCGGAAACTCCACTGACAGCTCTGGAGAAGACTGTTAAATTGGCTAAATCCATGGAGGAGATGAATCTGAAGAGATAGAGATTAGAAGTCTCAAAAAGGACATTGAGAACCTTCAGGAACTCAAATCTTCTTATCAAACCAGCTACTCCAAGGAGAAACAGATGTCAGACCAGCTCAAACAGGAATTGCAACAACTTTAGAAGCAAACAGTGGCGGGAAAAACACTTTTTGAGGTTAAGGAAAGTATCTAGATAGATATCACCAAGTCCATGAATGAAATATGGCCAATGATACAAATCATGTTCGAGCAAAACGAGCTGGTGCAAAGAAGTAAGCAGGCCATTGAGAAGATAAGAGCAGAACTAGGAGAGATGCCTACATAAGCTACCGAGATCTTCAAATTTCTGAATTCCAAAAGCAGAGAGGAGCTAGAGGATCTGAAGATTGAAGATAGAACAGAGACCATCCTTGAGGTCAAAAGGGTCCTGACCAAGAGAGGATTGATGCTACAGCTGGAGGAAAAGGTCCAAAACATGGAAACAGGAGTGCAAATATTCTTCAGTAAGATCGAAGCTCTACAAAAGAAAGGCCTTCCTAGTTTAAGAGTTATAAATGACAAGTTGATGACGCTCACCGATTACAAAAAGAGACTAACCACTGTGGCAAAGGATAGCTAAAAAATTTCAGGAATATAAGGCAGCATCACAGGCAAGGCATTCTTAGATGCTTTACAGTTAGACATCAACATACAGCATGAGATCCGATACATCTTCATCACCAAGCCAACTTTTTTCAAGTACACGGAGATGGATGAAGTATACCGTAGATTGCTCAAAGTTAACATTCACAGTCACCTTCGATGGGAAGAGATTTTCAATCTGATCGAGTAGTTGATGAGCTATCCAAGCCCAAATAGCTATCCAATCAGACGAGGTCATGCAGAGGCCTCACCAACAGTTCACCAAGAAAACAACGTGAAGTTTCAACACATCATCAAACAGTTCCCTAGATTTTTGTATCTTGTTAAGTTAGTTAGCTAAATTTAGATTTGCCATGTCCTAATGTTTAATGATAGGATCCTTTGTAATTTGATTATAAATAATTCACACTTTGAAGTACTGAGGGTTGATATTTACGCCATGCAAGCTACAAGACTGTAATTTTTATCAAGAGATCTTCCAGTAATACAAAAGATGTTTTCATAGGATTCTCGCGTGTTATTCATTGGTGATGTTTTCTTTTCTATGTCAAATGTTCTTCTCGCTCAGTTGTCATACTGTTTTCTAAATCTAATCTTTGAAAGTAACACATGTTGTGGGATTTATCTTTGTATAACCTGTTTCTGACTTTGAAAGATTTTAAATGTTTATCTTCTGATATTACAGTGAAGAAATTCTTAAATGCTTCTTTGCTTTAATTGATATTCTCGCCTTTTCAGCTATTTCATCATTTTACTGCTAAAGAATCCAACGAATGCATTATCTTGCTCTGTGAAAAGAATATTATGTTTCTGGTTTAGATTTCCATCTTTATAAAATAGACCCCATATCCCAATGGATGTGTAAATATCTTTCATCCAACTTAACAAAAACAACAACAAACCAATCAAACTTATTTGATTTAACTAGCCTAATATTCTAAATTTGAAACATATCTAAATCATACAATGAGATCCCTCTCTGAAGCTAGTAGGGATAGATTCTAGTTTTGAAGTGGTTGGATAAAGTTACCTCTTGTAGATTTCTTCTTTTTGACAACCTATGGAAATTTACAAAGCGTTAACATGCTCTGTGGATCTAAGGATTTCCTCTTTTTAGAATAAATATGGGTCGATGCTCTAGATCCAAAGATGCAGAAGTGTGTAACATTTGGTTTGTCACCTGTCCAAGCCTCAAAAGGTGTCCTATCCTCAACAGATCTATGAGGTGCTATGTTTTGTATGTAAGAAACACAGTTAAGTGCCTCATCTCAAAGCTTGGAAGGAAGTGATATTGCATGCAACATGAAATTGGTCATCTCCTTGAGAGACATGTTCTTCCTTTCAACAACTCCATTCTGCTGTGGAGTGTATGGAACTGTGTGCTACAACTGGATACTAGATTCATGACAAAGATTTTGAACACATTTGTTGATATAATCCCTCCCATTATCTGTACGGAGGATTTTATTTTTCTTTCCAGTTTGTGTCTCTACTAGAGCTTTGAATTCTTTGAGATGCTAAAAAAATTCAGACTTTTGTCTGAGAAAATAAACCCAAGTATAGCGTGAGTAATCATCAATAAATGTAAGAACATACCTTTCTTTGATGATGTATGGATGTTTAAATGCACCCATGAGATCACTGTGAACAAGATCCAAAGAAGACGAGGCTCTCCTTGCCTTCCCCTTTTCAATTTTCTCTTCAGGATTCTTGCCAAGAATCCATCCTTCACAAACCCCTTCAGAAAATTGAATTTCTAGAAATCCTTTGACCATTCCTTTCTTGGAAAGTCGCTGCATGTGCCTAAAATTTAAATGACCAAATCTCTCATGCCATACTCTACTACTGTCATTAACATGTGTAGGTAGCAAAGATGAGTCATAGTCAATAAACTTAGTGAACTTATAGAACCGCGATTTGTCATCTACCTCACCAACTGCAATAATGGAACTATCATGCATGTCAAGTACATGTTGAGGGGTCCTGAATCCATTTAACTCAACAACAAGAACCAAACCCACCACATAGGCCCAATTAGACATTCCATCATTTGATGGTGGAATGGTTCTCCATATATTTCGATCTGACCAATTTATCGATGGGATTTACATAGTGATTGACAAGATATATTCTTATGAGAGTTCCTCGTCCAGTTTAAACGTTCTCTTTTCTGTCTTTTATTTTATTAGATGGGTCTAAGAAAAATATGTGTACTGGTATAAACCAGCTGGTAAAGGGGGTTTCTTAACTAATGAAGAAGGTTGATCTTGGGATAACCCCTGTGCTCAAGCATGTAGACAAAGATATTCACACATGTCACAAGCCAAGTACTAATACATTAACTTGTTGGTATTTCAATTATTGACTGAGATACAATTATTGAAAGAAAACATGCATGCAATAATATGATGGAAATAAAATAGTTCCCTTAGCTCTATCATTTATCACACATTAACACAACGATTTGATTTCATCATTAGAGACAAGAAATACAAAAATATTGAAACAACTAACTTATCAATAGATTCTAAAACTCTTACTCGTTACAACATCCATTAATGAAATAAATTTGGAAGTAATTCCTCCTCAAATACAATCACACAAAGCCTTTGATGAAAAACATAAATTTGTAGTTCCTAAACGAGACTTCTCAATTAAGGTAGTTCAGAAATAGTTCCTTACAATTACGAAAATGAGGGTCTTTTCCAAAACCATCGACCTTTACTAAAAGGTCAATCCTGTAATTAAAGATCGGGACGTGGAAAATATAAATTTAGCTAACTAACTTAACAAGATACAAAAATCTAGGAAACTGTTTGATGATGTGTCGAAACTTCACGTTGTTTTCTGGGTGAACCATTGGTGAGTCCTCTACTCATCGACTACTCGATCAGATTGCAAATATCTTCCCCATCGAAGGTGACTGGGAATGTTGACTTTGAGCAATCTACGATATACTTCATCCATCTCCGTGTACTTGTCAAAAGTTGGCTTGGTGATGAAGATGTACCGGATCTCATGCTGTATGCTGATGTCTAACTGTAAAGCATCTAAGAATGCCTTGCATGTGATGTTGCCTTGTATTCCTGAAAATTTTGAGCTATCCTTAGCCACAGTGGCTAGTCTCTTTTTGTAATCGGCGAAAATCATCAACTTGTCATTTATAACTCTTAAACCAGGAAGGCCTTTCTTCTGTAGAGCTTCGATCTTGCTGAAGAATCTTTGCACTCCTGTATCCATGGTTTGGACCTTTTCCTCCAGCTATAGCACTAGTCCTGTCTTGGTCAAGACACTTTTGACCTCAAGGATGGTCTCTATTCTATCTTCAATATTTATATCCTCTAGCTCCTCTTTGGTTTTGGAATTCAGAAATTTGATGATCTCAGTAGCTTCTGTAGGCATCTCTCCCAGTTTTGCTCTTATCTTCTCGATGGACTGCTTACTTCTTTGCACCAGCTCATTTTTCTCAAACATGATTTGTATCATTGACCATATTTCATTCATGGACTTGGTGATATCCATCCAGGTACTTTCCTTAACCTCAACAAGTGTTTTGCCCACCACTATTTGCTTCTGAAGCTGTTGTAATTCCTATTTGAGCTGGCCTGATGTCTGTTTCTCCTTGGAGTAGCTGGTTTTATAAGAATATTTGAGTTCCTGGAGGTTCTCAATCTCCTTTTTGAGTCTACTAATCTCCGTCTCTTGCAGATTCATCTCCTTCATGGATTTAGCCAATTCAATAGTCTTCTCCAGAGCTGTCAGTGGAGCTGCCGATGGAATTTCTGCTACAGACGTTGTGCTCACTCCTGCGAGTGGAACTGTGCTCAGTGGAATGACTTCCATGGTCTTTTGCTGCTTTTTCTCCTTCACTAGTTTCTCCAATTTTGCTTTCGTTTCCTTCAAATGCGCGTTTTGCTACATGATCAGTTTGAGCATCTCATACTTTTCTCCTTCTGTCTCCGCTATTTCATTTTCCTGTGAGTCTTCTGTTGGTGGCAATTTCAACTGTTTCCTTAGAGATGCTATATCAACATTTTTCGTTTTTAGCATCTCCTCCACTGCTTTCACATTCAAGGGATCATATCCAATCTTGAGGACTAGTTCTCCCAACGTCTTGATCCTATTATCCTTGGTAAAGGATGATATTTTTTCTAATTTAAGCTATGTCTAAACATTATTCAGAGATACCTGTAACTTGGAGGCAACAGTGGAAGCATTTGCCAATGTGAAGAAAACCATTTCTCCAGTTTTCTTATGCAGATCCATTTGATCAGCTGGATGCACATCATTAGTCTGGAATTTGAATGTTGGCCTTTTGTAATCGGTGATTACTTTCGGGTCTGGCACCTATGCTTGTAGAAACGCCATGTGCATTCTACCCTTCTCAGTGTCGAATGTCGACAACAGTCTGTGTTGTGCAGTTGATGTTTTCTTCCAAAACTGAGCATATGTGTTGTTGGTCAGCATCTGATTCTTTTTCTTGATCAAATCGTACTTCTCAAAAATACTCAGCTTTGGTCCTGTTTTTCTTAGCTGGTTTACTGGTGGAGTATCTGCAGGCTTCTTGGGAAATACTGTGGTTATAATCTATTTATTGCTTGTACTAAGGAGTGACAGATCCACCTCCATAGTTGTAGTGGATTGAATTGCCTTTTCGCCAACTGCGTTAGATGCCTGAGTGGTTTTTGGCCTCTTTGTGTGCAATTGGAACTCTTTAGATGATACTTCAGTGATGGAAGGTGAAGTGTCCTTCCTGGGCCTTTTATCTTTTGGAACATGTGGTGTAGTCGTCTATGAAACAGTGACCGAAGGGTCCGGTTGTTCTGTTTCAACCAAAGTCTTTGCCTCCCATTCGGTCTGGTTTGCGAACTTCTCTACCTCAGGCCTGGATGTGTGAACATATGGGATATTCTTATTTTTTATCCTCATCTCGGAAATTATCCTGCATGGATCATAGTGCCACGCAAAACTGGCAAAAAAGTTCATTTCTTTTAGCAGTCTATCTCCTTCCTCTCCGACACCTTGGCTATTGCAGATGAAAGACCCAATCTTCCCTTTGATTCTGAGCTGCTGCTTCTTCTTCAAAGAGACAAAATGTATGTCGTCTAAATTTATCATCTTCCTTATGTATTCCAGGGAAAAAATCCTCACGGGTAAATACCTAGGCAATTTATATGGGGCCAACTCGCACCCATAAACTCTGATCTCAGTGTGGTTTTGGTAAAGGTACCAATCACCAGTCTTTGTAAGGTCCAAGAGATGTAAAATCCTCTGAATTTCCTTGTTAATTCTAGGTTTGGGTCTGCTGCTGAGCATACTCACCACTGGGTGGTAGAACTAATTGATGAACTATTTGAAACTAAATTATGTAGAGTTATGTCTGAGCAGTGAAGTCCACGCTATCACCACCTGTGGTCTCCCATCTTTATCCATCTTCTGAATTGAAAAGGAAAATTTGTCCGCTAGAAAGAAAACGAACAGGTAAGCCAGTATTGAAGAATATCGGAACATGCCTTCTGTGGAAAAGTTAATGAATTGTTCGTGAATGATGTCCACCTGGAACGTACTGTAGTTGAACTGAGTAGTGGGTCTCTCGTCGGTGGAAAAAATCGACAGAAAACCCAAGATGGGTTCATCCACCCATTGATCCAAAAAATATCCAAGCAAGGCACATAGTGATGTGATGACTCGGTTTCCCTTTACTGAGAACAGGGAGGAAGGATAAGGGGGGTTTGTAGTGGGGAGTTGAGTGGATTGTGTGAAGAAAGACAACTTCTGGTAGAGTTCTGTGATGATTTCGAGGTTGAAAGATGAGGCAGATTCGGCTCTGGGTATCTGCATCATCTGGTCAATGGTTTCTAGTGTGATGATGAAAAGAATTTCTCCAGATGAAGACATAATGGCTCTTTGTTCAGGGATATAATGGGCCTGGAATTTGAGGGAAAATTTGGGAAAATGGTGAATCTGGGGGAAAAATTAGAGAGGAAGGTTGGACTCCCAGAGCCCAATTTTGTCGCTCTGGTCAAGGAAAACCTCTTTGAGCCATGACTACAAGTCCACTAAGTCAAAATAGCATCTGGTGTCTGCTATTAAATGGTCTTTATCAGCCAGGGGGATCATGTCGAGATCGACAAGCGGAGGGAGGAAAGGATTTTCCTCATCTTCTATCCTCTTTGATTTTGGCACCATCGCTGTAAAAATACTTGCAAATCAAATAGTCATTAATGGGGATGATGGTGGCTTGGGACGTTTGACTAAAATGAAGAGAAAACAGGGAATAAATGCTTTGGTGTGATGGGAAAGGTATTTTCTAGTGAGACGACACAGTAAGCAATGGAAGAAAGAAGGAAAATGGTGGTTTTGAGTGAACAGATGTCCGTTGGGTGTGGTGGACATGTCAGCAGGCTAACATATAAGTTAGCCAGTAATAAATTGCCAACGTATCGTTTGGAGCATGAGATGGTAGGTAATAATGAATGACAAATATGAACAGGCGATGTGGTGGGAGGTGATTGGGGAGTAACCATGGTGAGAGAATTTGTAAGGGTGAACAAGGGGAAAGGGACTGATAGAGTAATGAGACGTGACCTCTAGGGGAAAAATGTGGATGATAACATCATGGGGTGACAGGGCATGTCAGAAATTATGGGCGGTGGAAGTCTGAACCAATGAATTTATGGCACATAGAGGAAAAGGGCCCACCAGAGAATATTCCATTATGGACCCCCCCCTTCATTAAAAACAAATCAGTCGGGGGGGTCCGAAAAACACCATGAGCCACTAAGTTGCGCACTTTCTTCTCAACCGCAGATCTGTGCACGATATTTAACTAACATTTCGAACCCCCCCCCACCATTAAAAGCAGAACGATTGGGGGGGTCTGGAATCCAATCTGAGTCGTGGATCTATGC
>SNQJ01S0065371.1:15104-40390 GCA_010110895.2 Picea sitchensis | reverse complement strand
ATGTACTTCATCCATTTCTCTTAGTTCCATTCAATAATTAGATCTAGGGAAAGAGTAGTATTCTGTCACGTTTTGTTCCAGATCCAGGTGGATCTTGGGGAGATTGGTTAGTGTCCGCACCTACGAATTTATCCATAACAACACCTCGTTGGATCCTCCTTCCCTAGGTTAAGTTATAAGACAAAGCCTCCTTTCGATCTCTTACAGTATCTTGCACTTAGCTTTGCAAGTCTTACATAGTATGCACAAAGAACTTACAATCCTTCGATCACATAGATCGATCGCTTCCACTACTACTTAGCACACCGGCCATGCTTCTTACATCGCCTAGCTACTTATATATGCATAAGTTGGCCTAAGCATGGGTAAAACCATGGGTCGACATTCCCATACCCGTTACATATTCCCAAAAACCCATAAATCCCTAAAAAGGGGACAAGATCCCATGATATCTACTTCATCTTGCGCTCCTCCTTTGATAGACTATCAAAGTCCAAAAATAGGTCAAAATTGACCAAGGATCTCCCAAAACATGGTCAAGGGCCAACAAGCCCCCAACACTCACCTGTGACTCATCCCGAGTCACTATGGTCTGATTAGTTCTACTTCAAAAGCCTCAAGCTTGGCTCGAGCTGCTTCGACTTGTTGATGTGCCATGAACTCTTGTTCAACAAACTCTTGGATGACTGCTTCATTGACAGGTCCCTTTAGGCGTTGTTCAGTTGCAGTGATGACCTACTCCAACTCTGATCCTCGTCCTTCGATCTCGGTGAACAATTGGAAAGCCTCATCCTGTGTAGGTAGGAGTGTCTGAGTCACTTCCATGACTTTTCTCTGGATAATGTGGATCTTTTGTTGGGAAGTGCGCTACTCCTGGGATTGCTTCATTCTTTCCACAGCTGACAGGGGCTTCAATTGCACCTATATTGTCTCTGCTTGCTTCTTTGCTTGTTGGAGCTGTGACTCTAGTGCCTTTAGTTCTGGGTTCTCAATGATTCAATCATACGTTTGGGTACTGCGATCACTCAGTTGCTTGCATTCCATGGCAAGGGCCTTTATTCTGTCAACTGTGCTCTTGGCAGTTGCTTCTCTTTGGTCCTTTACATCTTGCGGAGTGTCGGGCACTGTGCGGAGCTCTAAGTCCGATATTCTTTGCTGTAGATGTTGGATAGCTTCTAGGAGCTGCTCTACTTGATGCATGACTCGGTCTTCTTCCCATGGTTCTAAGCCTGTCACAGAGCAAAGTTCTCTGTTGACCACTTCTTTCACTTTGAGTTGCTCCGCGAGCAATTGTTCTTTTCCTTGTTGCATTTGCACTTTCTCTTCGTCAAACTTTGCTTGGAGAGAAACCTTCTCTTGCTCTACAAATATATGTTGTTATACAAGTACACCTTGTACTTTCTTCAAGGCCTGGTTGGCTTACTCTATTTCTTCTTGTGCCCGTCGAAGGCAAGCTTCGGTTGCATCTTCTAGTTGGCGTAGTTGGGCTGGCTCATCTCCCAACTCTGGTTCTCTCGATGGTAGGGGTGCAGTGGAGACTGTGACTGGATTGAAGGGTCTGTTGTACCCCTTCGAGTTCGACTTCAATTCTATCATACATTTCCTCCTGCTTTGCTTCTTGTTTCTCTTTGATTTCCAGTGAAGCTTCGTTTAGAGCTACTATGATGAAGTAAAAATCATCGGAGGTGAAGACATTCTGCATCTTGTTCATGGTGGCTTTCGATTTCTTCCGGGAAGAAGGTTTCAGGGGAGAAACCTTCCTCTTCTTCAAGGGGTCAACCTCATCTCTGAGCGGTGTTACTTTGCCTTGCTTCTGTTCAACTTCTTCTTCATCATCACCCCCTCGGTTAGGTAATACCGAAGTAGTCTTTCCTAAGGCGCTGCTTAAGTCCTGGACCTCTTCAATCTTCTTTCTTCGGCTGGTTTTGGGTGTGTTCTGTTCTTTGTGAGTGGATTCTAGGTTGTCCAGTTCAAGGTCAGACATCTCTGCAGGGTCAGCGGGGATAAGAAGGTCTGCTGACCAGTCCTTAGTGATCTCCTCTAGGTCATCTTTCGTAAGTTTATAGTACGACTGGAGCTTCTCCTTATGTTCATCGGCTCATGCTGTAATGTAGATGAAATTTCGATCTACGTTGAACTTCATCAGTGGTCTAAATCTCTGTAAGGTGTTCAGAGTCATGCGAGGCTCAGCTTTGATGGTTGTCTTCAGCTGAAGGTAATATGTATGAAAAACAACGTTCAACTAACACTATTTGTTCATATCACTTGAATACCAAAGTGTAGTGAACTTCGCAGCAAGTAGTTCTGATGGCTCGATGTCCAGGAAGGTCACACCTTTCGGCATTTCCCATGAAACGAATGTGATGAGGATCAGGAGCCAGCTAAAATGAAATTTGTAGCCCTGATCATGTGCTTCACGGCAGTCTAGTTCAAGATGATTGACTAGGTACTTCACCCAGTTCATCTGTGCACCTTCTACACACTTCCCCGCGAAGTCAATGACAAAGCCCGTGACCTGCATGGGTCTCTTCTTTTGTACCAGATTTCTAGCTATTAATTGGCATGCTAAGCACACTACGCAATTCTAGATGGAGGCTACCTTGTAGCCTCGCGTCCCTTTCTCAACATTTCCATATGTATCCTTGATCTTCTGTGCTAGTGTGCGATCTGTGGGTTTTCCTAGATAGAAATCCTGCAGGTCAGGTCCTTGCATACTCAACCCTGTGATCCTATGGATCAGTGTCAGATCAACTGTAATACAATGGACTAGACATAAATAGCCACCATGGTAGCATGATAGTAGTATCTTGACATATGCATTGACTTCCTGGTGCCTTCCGAAGTGTGAGATTTTATGACATTTAACAGGGTGGACTACGCGAGGTTCATCGTCCATGGCTAGGGGATTACCTTTGATTTCTTCCCCTTCATCCTGGTCAAGTATTTGTACGGGGCGAGCATGCTATGGTTCTTGCGATCTCCGAGGTTGAATTCACTGAACTTCAACATTGTGATCTTGTCCTGCTGCGCTCTTACTGCGCGTATCCCCTTCGAGAGGTACGCAATAACTAAGGTGTACTCGAAATATCTTGGCACACTATCATGGCTCACTGCGCCAGCCATAGGTGGGATGTATTTGGGAAAAATGGTCTGGATCAGCCTCGCATTGGCTAGATCATCTCTATGCTTGTTTCTCTTTTCCGCTGATGGTTGGGATGGTCTGACTCTGTGAGAAGTCGATGGAGAGGCTTGCACTCCACTCGTCGATGATGCTTGTACATCTACAGACATCGACATTACTCTTTTAGTCATGAGGTAGATGAGAACTTCTTCGACAATTTTCTCTATAGTGTTGAGCTCATCTGACATACACGCTCGGGGTTGAAAATATCGTGTTTAAAGAGTAATTAAGAAATGCAAAAAGATAGACAGAAAGAACGTAATTATCATTGTGCGAAATCAACTGATCTGTGAGCTCAGATTCATGGTTATCAAAAGTGTTCTTGGTGCATTCCGCGATGGGATAAATCGATAGCTTGGCAACGGATCTCTAGCAATGGATGGGAATCCTTCATTAACTTAGTTATGTCCATCATGGCATGGTCCCAACGGTCTGATTGCGAGCTGTCTGATCATAAATGCCTTTCTATCCATTCAGGGCATTGGTCTAATGGTTATACTGTCTCCAATGGCAATATTGCTTCGCCATGGCGAAGTTCCATGTGACGTTGTTCAGATATCCCAATGAAGTTCCAGTTTTGCAAATTTTCCTTCTGCAAAGTTCCTTCCAGAACCTTATGTAACTTTTCGATCTTAGCTCTCTTCTTACTTATCTTTCTAGCCTTCTTTCCAGTGAGCTTCATCTCAGTATTCCTCTTTCCATTCTGATTCTTATCTCCTTTTGGCAGAGTAACTTTGTGTTGTTGAGATTCTTTCCTAAGATTCAAGGGTAATACTTTTTCTTTATCTGGTGTAGGTACTTCAATATTCTGTAAGTCCTCTTGTGTTCTTGCAACCTTGACATCCAAGTCTTTAGTTTTAAATAGCTTCTCTCGGTTCTCCTGTTCTTCAATCAAGTGTGTGATCCTCCTAGTCATGAAATCTTTTAATTCTTGCTTCTTCTTCTCTAAGGATTCTTTTTTTTTCCTTCTAGCCCGATCTCCTTCAATCCAAGGTTTTCCTAGTAATATAGCAAATGGAGCGTTGTTCTCAATAAATTAGACAAATTCAAATTCTTTCTCTGTCGAAGTTCCATTGGAATTCATAGATATCTGAGTGAGCTTTCCACATAGGTTTGAATAGTCCTATTCCTCCCAATGAAGGAATCAGAGCAGGCTTTCCTAGGGTTTCCTAAGTTCTTTCTGTCATAATATTCACTTGTATTTCTTCATCTAGAACACATTCAATGTTGAATTCTCCTATTCTTGCTTCTATGCATTATTTGTCTTTGAAGATCTCTGATAATCCGACATGTCAGTGGTCATTCAAGGTTTCTGTCATTCGTAACAATACTTTCTCTGATTCTTTCTGGGGTTCTGTCTTGGTTTCAGTTGCTTGAAATTTCCCATGGTATTCTTGTCTCATATTCATCCTTTCAACCTTAGAAATCATTCTAGGGAAATTTGATACTTCATGGTCCATAACTTTGCAACATAGGCAACTAGGTCTTCTTCCAGGGCATACCTTAGCAATATGTCCCGGTTTTCTGCAACTGTAGCAAAGGGTTAATCCTCTCTTTCTTTTAAATGATCCCCAGTTTTTCCTGTACTGTGCGCTAGGATCATAGTAGCTAACCTGCAAAAAATTCTTTCTAGGATCCTACATCCACTTATTAGTCCAAAAATTCTTTCTATACATAGGTATAACATATTTTTCACTATTCTTATCAGATCTACTTATATCAAATCTTCTTTCATCTAGTTGTGCCCTACTTTTCAAGCTAGGATAGAATCTATCAACCATACCTAGATTTCAGATCTAAAACCATACAGAGCACAAAAGATTTCAGATCTAAAACTTTTCACTATTCTTACCTTTATCAGAGCACAGAGCTTGCAGATATTACCTCTTTTAACCAAAAATTCTCACTTTTACCTTTCTCAGAGCACAAAGCTTTCAGATCTTACCTCTTTTCTTCAGATCTGACCCTTCTTCTTGGCACAGTGCTTTCACAGATTAAGTAGAATGTTGCGCACTAGGGAAACATACCTATGCACATATTCTTTCACAGTTTCATTTTAGATATTCTCACAAAGCTTCTTCTTACTCAGTTCCCAGCAATCACAGTTTCAGGTCCTGGAAACATAACCATTTGTTGGCATAGGGGCAGTCCCAGGGTTCAACGCTACAACAACGCACCAACAAAAAACTAACTACCGCCCCTTTCGACAACACCTGCGAAGAAGATGAAGTCTCACCCAAGGTAGAGGCAGGGGTGGTTGCAGGACTCAGATGTCTGCAACCTTAGCTGGGACACAGATCTGTGATTCAAACATTTAATAGAGCACTTATTAGATAATATTCATCATTACTTAATCTTAGTTCACAACGCAGATAAACCCTAATCACAGAGCATAGAAATATTCAACCAGATCCAACATCCAGTAGCACTTAGTGTAAGGAAACAAACCAGATCTAGCAGATTCAAGCACTAATCATATTCACATAGGTTGGATCTAGTGTTTATCCACATTATTAAGCACAAATCAACATCAGATCCATCTATCATTCATCTATACTAAATCACTTAAGAAAATAACACATAGACACATCAATACATATCACAAAGTAGAGCAACACAACATGTACGTGGTTCACCCCCACCCTGGGGCTACTCCCACCAACTTTTCTCTTCTTTATTATCTTTGGTCAATCAGTCACATGCACATAGCCAGAAAAACCCTACTCTGCCTAGAATAGGAGATCTGCACACCTCGTTGGATCCTCCTTCCCCGGGTTAGGTTATAGCACAAAGCCTCCTTTCGATCTCTTACAGTCTCTTGCACTTAGCTTTGCAAGTCTTACATAGTATGCACAGATCACTTACAATCCTTCAATCACATAGATCGATCGCTTCCACTACTACTTAGCACACTGGCTGTGCTTCTTACATCACCTAGCTACTTATTTATACAAAAGTGGGCCTAAGCATGGGTAAACCCATGGGCTGACATTCCCATACCCGTTACATAATCCCAAAAACCCAAAAATCCCTAAAAATGGGCCAAGATGCCGCGATATCTGCTTCGTCTTGCCCTCCTCCTTTGACAGCCCGTCGAAGTCCAGATATGGGTCAAACTTGACCAAGGATCTCCCAAAACTTGGTCAAGGGCCAACACCTTCAACAACTTGAGTCTTGGACCTCGTCACATGAACTTGCAAACACTTGTAAAAAACCATCTTTGATACCAACTTGATTCAAAAACCCTTAGATGTTAATTTATTCTTTAAACAAACATCTTAACATCTAACCTAATTTAGAATATTTATTGATCGCATTGACAACTTTGCAGAACATGTGTGAATCTTTTCTTATCCAAAACTTCATGACATGATGATAATTTACATAATAAAGTGAGATAACACAATAGAAAATAAAAGAACTCAATAAGACAAGATTTGATGATGGAGTCCACCTCTCCTAGGCTACGTCTCTGAGTACCCTTCAACAGTGAGATTGGTTTTCATAATCTCCAATGTCAAAATTACAATGAAAATGGACTTACAAAGCCAAATTTGAAGTCACTCTTTAATTCTACTACTGAAACCTAGAAATAGATTTTACCATTGAATTCCTCTCGAAATTATTAGAAAAAAGAGTATAAACTCAACCATATTCTAAACTGGCTTAGTTTCACCCTCTTTACATGCCAAATGATGCACTATGGCTCTCATACATGGAAATATGGACTAAGACTTTCATAGACAACATCTTAGAACAAAAATAACATCACCATCATGCTACTATTGGAAAAAAAATAAAAATGAGTATAAACAAGGTTATGTTTGGACATGGTGCTTCGTGGCACACAAATCAATACAAACTTGTTATGATTTCTCTCCTTTTGGTAGGCATCCCAATGCACTATCGATACTCTGCATCGTACTTCATGCACTCCTTATACTTTGTTCCCGATATTGATATCTATGTCCACCTCAGGATCTGTGTCTGCCTTAAATAGGCCACGGACCCAACCATAGTCCGCACCTTGGATAACTGACGACATCAACTCAAAACTATATCTCGTGGAATCTCTGTCAAAGGTGGTGCTCATGCTACATTGGTTAAAATTTTGTGTTATATAGGAAGAGATCATGGGTTCGAACCCCATGAACCTCTCCCCCCTTTAGTGGTTTGTTATAACTATGGTATATTTGTTGTTAGCCCCCCCCAACGAATATAGGCGTTGGTTAAATTGGATATCATATGAACCTTGGGTTGGGGGCTTAGCCTTTAACCCATTTTTCTGTCCAACTAAACCTTACATCACTTCAAATATATTATGCGCCATATGACTATTAATTCATATTGTTTGGACTAATGGTAAGTTGTGGTAATGCTAGGTAGGAGGTTGGGGGTTCGACTCATGTTGACCCACAAAAAATTTAATATACCATAGTCATGAGAGGCCAATGGGAGACTACCAAGTGGCGGTCTCTCATTGATCCACCTAAGCTTGTATGAACTTGCCATGTGTTGATATCTCATTGGTCCACCTAATCCTGTATGAACATGTACGGTCGTTCCACATGTCACCCTTCTAGTGGTGCCATGTGTCACCCCCTTTTTGGGCCTTTGACCCAGTTAGACCAAAAAATTGACTGGCCATATATTTTGCATACAAACTCCATTTAAGGAGATTTTTGTGTTGTTATAAAGCTATCACCAAGCTCTACGCAATCAAGTTCTTTTTGAGAAAATTTTATATTTTCAAATTTTAGGCATTTCTAGATCCTCCTAGACCTCTCTGAGTGTTCCTGATCTTCCTAGATCATCGACCAAAAAAATCCCAATGCATCAACATATCGATCCTTAGCCAAAGATTGAAGAAGGTCTCACTTGATATGACATAAGAATCACAGAGACCATATGGTCTTGTTTCGGTGATGAAGGGTTAATTACACAAGGAATCCATTTGGGCTAACATCCATACATTCCATTACAATGTGCTTAACAATTAACAACATGTAACATTATCACATACATTTCATGGGACATAAGATCAACACATCAAAGGACAAAAATAACTACAACATTTATTATATTCATTCCACCAGTCACATACATAGACCAAGAGACTCAACCATTATTAGAAACAATGCTCTGCGCTCTTATACATTCTCATAGTAGTTCATTACAAGGCTCCATGTGCTTTCTCTCAGACTCTACATGTATTACCAAAACCCAAAATCACAGACATATTCTTACAATAGTTTTGATCGTAACAAAAACAACACACATGTTTCTCCAACCAACTCCTTCTTTCTCCAACTAACCAACCAACTCCTTCTTTGTCGTTGTTTCTCCCTTATGTTTCCTTCTCTTCTCCGACGCTCTGGCAATTTCAGTTCTACTCCACTTTCTCTGATAACTGTTAGTCCCACACAATTATACCACCCACATGCAGTCATATGGACTTTGTGGAGTCATGGAAGTATTAACCAACTTGCCAACTCATCCCTTAACTATTCCACAATCTCTTGTGCTATCTGATTTAATCATTCAGGAAGATTTCATGAATATTCTCTTGTTGATTCTGGCATGCATGCAACATCTTCTTGATTTTTGGAACACATGTTAGAACTCAGACTGGCACACATAGTAAAACTTGGATTGGCGTGCATAGTAAAACTTGGACTAGCGTGCGTGATACGAAAAGATATTTTAACGACAATGGTAGAGTTTTAAAGAATGAATTAAATTACCATTTAGGAATTGAATGAAAGATGAAGAATTAATGAAGAAACATAGCAGCAATATAAACATATACATATATGGAAATAAGCATAAAACAACAACAAACCATAACAAGAGAAGTTGATAATGGAGTTCGTCAATCTTGCCTACATCTCTGGGCCTTTATCTTAGTGGGTGAGGCTTTCTTATTTCTGTTCAAAGATTTAAAATTACATCATATTAGTTCCAAAAGGATTATAAACTGATATTCTCGTGTTCTACCATATCTCAAGAACCCAACAAAACTGACAGCACTGAAAACGGATGACCAGAGCTCCCAGAAATGGCCCGCAAAGGAGCTCTCCTCAATGGATTCCTTGCATAAAAATGGCTTTGCCTCAACAATTCATCAACATTTTCCCTGATCTGAATCTCCTTCATGGCTTCAAAAACCTCTGGTTTATATAGGCCTAAAGTTGGTAACAAACTCCCAACTTCCCACCAAGATACGGCCTCAAAAAGGGCCCAAGATCCTCCAAAAATGGATTAAATCTCCCAAATCTGGCTAATAATCCATTAAAAATCATAACATAAGGTAGAAAACCCAAAAAATTTCATAACTTCGGGTGCAACCCCTTTTTCGCAAGCCCCTCATCATCCGGGAACCTCCCATGTGGCCCTGGCCCTACTGGCGTGCTAGTCTTTCCCTTAACATTCGGCTCCTGGTCGCTTGCATGGCCATATGGCCTCGAGCTATGGTCCACATGCCCCTTATGTTATAGCCCCCCTGGTCATAAGTCATTGGTTAAGTGCCTTGGTTGGCAGGCTAGCCCGACTAACCAGGCGCTAACTATACTTACCTGCGCGAATGGTTGAAGGACCGAGTCTTATGGAGTGGTCGCATGCTGCTTTGTCAAAATGGGGGCTAGCAAGATCCACCACATAATACCCTGTTCCAATACAACAGAGTGCCACTGACATATGAGATGGGCATACAATGTTGCGATGGGGGATATACCCAAAACATTATTCCCACACGCCAAAAGTATTAAGGAGTGTGGGCATGGGGATAACCGTTGAACCAGGGGCTGGGGCTAGGCCCCAACCCGTTCTCCGTCCAAAATACCACACATGTAACTTTAAATATAAGTTTTGTGCTATATGGTTAAGTACTACTGTGTAGGCGCGCTGGTAGCTTGGCCTACGCGAAGACTTGGCTGCCCATGGAGGTCATGGGTTCGACCCCCACGGACCCTCAAACAAACTTTTAACCAAAGCCAAATAAGGGGTGCCATGTGCCATCCCATGACTGGGCCACGTGGCACCTTACCATTCGCTAAATTCAATGCCACGTGTCAAGCACTGATTCAACCATCTGTGTGTTATGTGTCTACCCTTTCACATGCCACTGTACCTGCCACGTCATTCCATGCCACTTGTCACCCTTGCAGTGGTGCCACATGTCACACTTTGATTCATCCACATCTGCACCTGTCCACGTCAGCATGCCAATGCACCATTGCCACATCAACAACCTTCCAAATCAGTACCATGTGACATGTATGATCTGTATAGTTAGTTTCCATGTCAACACTATACAGACTATACAATCATCAATTTTTGTCTGTTTTTCCAAATGAATAGATCGCGATATCTTTCACATACGACGTCCGTTTGAGCTCGTTCAAGTTGTGTTGGTTCGTATCGATGAGGTCTATGCACACGGACGTTTTGAAGAGATTCTGAGCACTTTGAATTTTAGGCCTTCTTGGACCCCATCTTGGCTCCGAGATCCATTTTGGATCACACCTCCCCACTAAAGACCTTTTGGTCCTCCAAAAGGTTACAAAATTGACCTTACTGATTACATACTCATAAGGATAAAAAAAACACTATGTTGTACAAAAATGATGTTATAACAGGTCATCATTTTAACATGTGTGATTACATTAATGGAAGCAAAATACAATGAAGATGTGACATCCACTTCTGGAAAAACCAAGTGACCATTTTCTTTCCTTCATAGTGTTCCTCTTTCTTCGTTGGTACTGCCTCTTCCTTTGTGAGTACATTCACAATCCTTTTTTCCTTCCTTGGACGAAGCTCCTGATTAAACTTTCAACATTTAGCCTTTTGATGCCCACTCTTGTTTCAATAAGTGCAGTGTTTTTTTGGCATCCAGACTTGTTTTCCCTTCTCTTTCTTCCATTGTGGAGTTGAGTTTTTATGTCTTGTGTCCTTTCTAGTTGACATAAGTTTCCTGTACAAAGATTGTCTCTTCTAACATTTGGCCACACAATGCTTAGGTGAATGATTAAACGTACAAGGACAAATTTTCCACAAGTTTTGGATTACATGATTATGTTTTTTATAATCAAAAAGAGATTTGGAAAAAACATGACTATTATACCTTTCTTGTTGATCTTCACTTTTCTTTGGAGATGACTTGTATTCACTATCATCATCATGGAGGGATATGCCATCACCTTTCGTGAATTGTTCCCGCAATGACTTAGGCTGGTCATTTGAAGCATCACTTGCTTTCAAGGTTTTGGAGCATTCTCCAATCTCCACTTCACCATATCCCAATCCTAAATAATGAGGTCTTTCCACAACCTCTATGGGATTAATGATACCTTGGCCCTTATTTCCAAGGCCCTTTCCTTCATAACCTATCTTGGTTAGCAATTTCAAACCTATACCTTTTGTATGTTTTTCAAATGCACCAAAAGAACCATCTTGATGGAAACAATGAGAAATTGATGAATGACTTCCACTGCATACCTTAGAGATGATTTTTGAATCGGGTGTAAAAGGAAATTCCTTCAATTCTTCTTTGCTTTTGTTGTTCTTTGAAGAGTTATCTTGAACCGATCTCTTTTGTTCCAAGTAATCTTCATACAACACTTTCACCATCTCCGACATGGAAAAGAGAGTTTTTCGCATATCCTTCTCATCTTGAGAAAGTCCCTCTTTAGATGCCATTTTCTCAACTGAGATAAGCTTTTCCCTGGTAAACATGCAAACTGAAAAACCAACCATCAACTAGCTCTGATACCACTTGATCCGAAAAGATATTTTAACGACAATGGTTGAGTTTTAAAGCATGAATTAAATTACCATTTAGGAATTGAATGAAAGAGGAAGAAATAATGAAGAAACATGGCAGCCATATAAACATATACAGATCTGTAAATAAGCATAAAAAAACAGTAAACCATAACAAGAGAAGTTGATAACGGAGTTCGGAAATATCGCTTTCTTATTTCTGTTCGAAGCTTTAAAAGAAAATCATATGAGTTCCAAAAGGATTACAAACTGATCTGGTCATGTTCTACCAGAGCTAAAGAACCAACAAAACTGACAACAATAAAAACGGATGACTGGAGCTCCCATAAATGGCCCACAAAGGTGCTCTCCTCAATGGCTTCCCTGCATAAAAATGGCTTTGCCTCAACAATTCATCATCATTTTCCCTGATCTGAATCTCCTTCATGGCTTCAAAAACCTTTGGTTTATATAGGCTTGAATTTGGTAACAAACTCCCAACTTCCCCCCAAGATCTGGCCTCAAAAAGGGCCCAAGATCCTCCAAAAATGGATTAAATCTCCAAAATCTGGCTAATAATCCATTAAAAATCATAACATAAGGTAGAAAACCCACAAATTTTCATAAATTCAGGCGCATCCCCTTTCTTGTGAGCCCCTATTCATCTGGGTGCCTCCCATGTGGCCCTGGCCCTGCTGGCACGCTAGTCTAGCCCTTAACATTCAGCTCCTGGTTGCTTGCATGGCCATATGGCCTCAGGCTATGCTGCACATGCCCCGTATGTTATAGCCCCCCTGGTCATAATTCGTTGGTTAAGCACCTTGGTCAGCAGGATAGCTCGATCAACTAGGTTCTAACCGTACTTATCCACGTGAATGGTTGAAGGACCGAGTCTTATGGCGTGGTCGCATGCTACTTCGTCGAACTGGGGGCTAGCAAGATCCGCCACATAATACCCCACGCCAATACAACAAAGTACCACTGAAATATGAGATGGACATATGGTGTTGTGATGGGGGCTATACCCAAAACATTATTCTCATGCACCGAAAGTATTAAGGAGTGTGGGCATGTGGATAACCGTTGAACCGGGGGCTGGGGCTAGGCCCTAGCCCTTTCTCTGCCCGACATACCATACATGTAAATTTAAATATAAGTTTTGCGCTATATGGTTAATTACTACTGTGTAGGAGGGTTGGTAGCCTGACCTACATGAATACTTGGACGCCCATGGAGGTCATGGGTTCAACCCCAACGGACCCTCAAACAAACTTTTAACCAAAGCCAAATAAGGGGTGCCAAGTGGCAACCGATGACTGGTCCACGTGGCACCTTACCATTCAAAAAATTTAATGCCACATGTCAAGCACTGATTCAACCATATGTCTGCTACGTGTTTGCCCTGTCACATGCCACTGTACTTACCACGTCAGTCCGTGCCACGTGTCACCATTGCAGTGGTGCCACGTATCACACTCTGATTCGTCCACATATGCACCTACCACGTCAGCATGCCAATGCAGCACTGCCACATTAAAAAACTGTCAACTCACTGCCACGTCACATGTACGACCTGTACAATCAGCTTCCACATTAGCACTATATGGACTGTACAGTCATCAAATTTTGCATGTTTGGCCAAATGAACAGATCGCGATATCTTTTGCATACGACGTCTGTTTGAGTCCGTTCAAGTTGCGTTGGGTTTGTATCGACGAGGCCTACATACACGTCCATTTTGAAGAGATTTCGAGAAATTTCATTTTTAGTCCTTCCTAGACCCCATCTTGGCTCTGAGATCCATTTTGGATCAGTCCGTGCCTCATGTCATCCTCTGTGCAGTTGCTAGTGTGTGCACAAAGCTGTAGTCCACACACAACTATGTTTTTTCAGGTGTGCAATTTCTATCCCATAACTTTGGATGCCAACAAGTGCCAACAATAGAACCATGTACATTCCTTTGTATTTTTTGATTGATAATAAAATTAAGATCTCTCTTCTTTCCCTCCCCTAAACTCTAAGTTGTTTGTATCGAAATTGATCCTGTTTTGGTGTTTAATTAAGGAACTAAATTACCTGATGAAATTAGTTAAGGTAGTTATTTTATGTTCATTTTCATTTATGTCAATAGCTTGAGGAAGCTTTGTTGTTGTTATGTTTCTAGGTTTACAATTTGGAATGGGAACAAGGATAGTTGGAGCAAAGAGAACTGACGAGGATTGTCTCCAATCAACCACATGAACTGGGTAAGACTTCATGTAACTAAATGGTAATTATTGAAAGATCACCATAGGCTATTGTTTGTAAATATCAACATTGTTCTTTGAAAATTGATCTCTTATGGTCAACCCTAACCATAGGACATTTTATTTCTGCAATAAAATTGGAAACTCCACTAGGGGTAACTCCCAGAGTTATTCTCAATAAGGTTTTTCTTGGTTGCTTTCTTGGCTTAGGTTTAGGTTTCTATGCCATTTTTTCAATCTATATTGCTTGCTTGCAGTCTCATAGGTTAGACTACAAGAATTTTTGAAGGGTTTCTTGAGAATTTTTTCCTTTAACAGGACACACTCACTTCATTCCTACAATGACAGAGTGAGAATTTGTAGGTTTCCTTCAAGAAAGGCACAAGTACTAACTGGTTTCCTTCACAAAAGTCATAAGTGCAATATGGGCTTGAGTTTTTCTCATTTTACTCCCTTTCCCTCTTGATTGGTTGTAGTAACCTTGCTTTTTTACCTTCCAACATTTGTGTCAAGTTACTTTGAAGTTGAAAAAAGTGCTTGATTGCATTTAGCTTTCATAATCATCAAAAGAAAAAGAGAATTCTAGGTGTTTTTCTCTTTCCTATTATTTGTGTGTTTGGGGTTAGTATTTTTAGTTGCATTTTATTTCACTAGTTTGTTAAGTAGGGTCTAATTGTTATAAGTCTTTACAAGAAAAGAAAAATTTGCATTTGGAAGTTTTCATATTGCATCAAATTTTTGTTTCCAATTGTTCATACTTTAACTATATTCATTAAAGAATTAGTGCAAATTTGGATGCCAGTGTTCTTGTAAGTTATTTTTGTTGGTATTAAAAACACCATCAGTTGAATTTTCATAAACTTTGAGTAATTAACAACCATCTAAAAAAAATGCTTAAACTAAAATCAACTAGACTCTTTTCTTTCTAGAAAAATTAACGGTAGTCTAGGATATAGGGCCTTGGAATAAGGTTGGAGAAAAAATTCTCTAAGGTTGGGAAACTTGAAACTAGAGTTGATTAAAGAATGTCAAAACCTATTAGTAGCAAGGAGCGCTTCTCGGGAAGCACTCCTAACACAAGTGTTAAGCACAGGGTCACATTAGGGTAAGTGAAGATGATATCCCCTCCTTCACTTGATTTAGTGTCTGTTGGATTAATACGTGTATATGGGTTTCCAATGTGTTAGTTCCTATAGGTGACATCGCTTTTGGAAGATTTGGGTTTTGTTTCCCCATCCATACGTGATCCCGACCCACGACTATTATGCATGTTTGTCAATTGCAAATTGGTAACCTTAGTGTATTTTCCTGGGATTTCTAATAGGTGACTGCAAGTGGGAAGTGCTCATGGTACCAAAGGCAAACACCTAATCATTGTTTTAGCACCTTTGGAGGGTGCCTATATTCTCGAGGGTACTTGCACCTTAGGTGAAAATTGCAAGTAGGTTATTATAATTGTCTCTCATTCCTTTTTTGATCGATCTTGGGACTTAATCAACCCATATCAATCTTCAAAAGGTCCTTTGATAAGATTTTCATAGTCTCAGACTTAGAACCTAACCAACCTGGGTTGAGTCTTGGAAGTGTGGTTTGATTTTTTATTCCTCTTATGACTTTTATAGTTTCATGTTGTTGTGGTTGTTTTTTAGTTTTCCTTAGGTTGTTTGTGTCTTACCATTTTTTAATCTTTGATTCAAAATGGTTGACCAACTACTCCGTCGGTCAAGAAGGACTCGTGGTATTTCACCTAAAAGTGTGGAACCACCTCCTCGAAGGAATAGTTTTAATAACACCGATTCTCAATATCCATTGCAACAAACTCAATCATATGTGGACAATCCCGCAAGAGAATGTCTCAATGACAAAGAGCATGAGGCCCAAGGATTTGTAAGGAACATGGATGGTCGTGTTCTAGTTCCCAGAGGAGTTCCTTCACCATAAGACAATATCAATGTCGTTGAGATTGAGGATCTTACTGATTTGACTACATCCAACTTTAACTCGCCTCTTATTGAGCCCTTTTTCCCTTCTATATTAACACTCGGGTTCATGATAATCTAAGCCTTTGGCGGCCCATAATGGGTAGTGCCACTAGTAACTCTAGGTTTGGGGGCATTTATATCCCCATGTCAATAATTTCTGGAAGAGGATTTAGTCCTCCCATATCGACTACACCTAACACAATCCCACCCATCTCAAGAATACTAGGTGGAGGTATTAATACTCTAACATCTGTTCCCAACACTAGGGTAGGGATCCAACCCTCTACTTCATATGGTGGGGGTGTNCATCAGTTGAATTTTCATAAACTTTGAGTAATTAACAACCATCTAAAAAAAATGCTTAAACTAAAATCAACTAGACTCTTTTCTTTCTAGAAAAATTAACGGTAGTCTAGGATATAGGGCCTTGGAATAAGGTTGGAGAAAAAATTCTCTAAGGTTGGGAAACTTGAAACTAGAGTTGATTAAAGAATGTCAAAACCTATTAGTAGCAAGGAGCGCTTCTCGGGAAGCACTCCTAACACAAGTGTTAAGCACAGGGTCACATTAGGGTAAGTGAAGATGATATCCCCTCCTTCACTTGATTTAGTGTCTGTTGGATTAATACGTGTATATGGGTTTCCAATGTGTTAGTTCCTATAGGTGACATCGCTTTTGGAAGATTTGGGTTTTGTTTCCCCATCCATACGTGATCCCGACCCACGACTATTATGCATGTTTGTCAATTGCAAATTGGTAACCTTAGTGTATTTTCCTGGGATTTCTAATAGGTGACTGCAAGTGGGAAGTGCTCATGGTACCAAAGGCAAACACCTAATCATTGTTTTAGCACCTTTGGAGGGTGCCTATATTCTCGAGGGTACTTGCACCTTAGGTGAAAATTGCAAGTAGGTTATTATAATTGTCTCTCATTCCTTTTTTGATCGATCTTGGGACTTAATCAACCCATATCAATCTTCAAAAGGTCCTTTGATAAGATTTTCATAGTCTCAGACTTAGAACCTAACCAACCTGGGTTGAGTCTTGGAAGTGTGGTTTGATTTTTTATTCCTCTTATGACTTTTATAGTTTCATGTTGTTGTGGTTGTTTTTTAGTTTTCCTTAGGTTGTTTGTGTCTTACCATTTTTTAATCTTTGATTCAAAATGGTTGACCAACTACTCCGTCGGTCAAGAAGGACTCGTGGTATTTCACCTAAAAGTGTGGAACCACCTCCTCGAAGGAATAGTTTTAATAACACCGATTCTCAATATCCATTGCAACAAACTCAATCATATGTGGACAATCCCGCAAGAGAATGTCTCAATGACAAAGAGCATGAGGCCCAAGGATTTGTAAGGAACATGGATGGTCGTGTTCTAGTTCCCAGAGGAGTTCCTTCACCATAAGACAATATCAATGTCGTTGAGATTGAGGATCTTACTGATTTGACTACATCCAACTTTAACTCGCCTCTTATTGAGCCCTTTTTCCCTTCTATATTAACACTCGGGTTCATGATAATCTAAGCCTTTGGCGGCCCATAATGGGTAGTGCCACTAGTAACTCTAGGTTTGGGGGCATTTATATCCCCATGTCAATAATTTCTGGAAGAGGATTTAGTCCTCCCATATCGACTACACCTAACACAATCCCACCCATCTCAAGAATACTAGGTGGAGGTATTAATACTCTAACATCTGTTCCCAACACTAGGGTAGGGATCCAACCCTCTACTTCATATGGTGGGGGTGTGTTTTCCTCCAAAATGTCATCAATCGAGATTCCACATGTCATGGCTAATTTTCCCCCAGTCTTCCCTAATGCCAACATGATTACGGGAAGTTAATTCACTTCTCTCTCTTCCTTTTCATTTAGAGGGGGGCATATCCCAGCGTCATGAGGATCCTTTCCATCTTCCGAGTTTCCCATGAGAAACCATCCTTATCAAGGTTAGGGAAATCATGACATATGTTTTCCTATATTTGTACTTCCATATGGCACACTCCTTATTTGATGTAGGTATGGTTGGTTTACTACTCTTTCACTACGTTTCTGATTGAGCTTCTCCTTCACTGCAACTTCTGCATCACAAATGCTATCCCACAAATCATTAAATATCATAATGTGTTTTTTTTTTCTATACCATTCCAAGTAATTTTCTTTGCCAATTGGCACCATGCCAATGATGGAGATGAGAGAATGCATCTTCTAGTAGAACTTTGAAGATACCCAGAAGTAAGATATTCCTAAGAAGAAAAAATGCACAATGAGACTACAACACAAGCTACCTCGCAAGTCAACTTTTTCTTTGAAGAACAAAATGTTTGTAGGGATAACACATACATGCTACTCCTTTCTGTTTGCACCATAGAGTCCACAATCTCACTTCAAAAGGAAATCAAAGGTAAAACTTTCCTTTAGGTTTCCGGGCAATGGGGGCCCATGGAATGCTCTGGTCGCATATCAATTACACTCCATAATTTCTAGTACAGTCCTAAGATACCACTAGACCACCATCAAACCAAGTCTCATTTTCTAAAAGTGAGGACTTAAAATTAGACCTTTGTAAACTATGACAACCTCAACTGCTATATTGGATTTCAAATTGATATTACCACCAACTCGAAAATAGTATATAATTATATTGAGTTTGAAATGTCTATTCAATCAACTCCATTGTATTGCCAAGTGTATCGGGGTTGTGAACTCGCATCGAAAATTGCATCTATTAATATGGATTTGGAAATGTATATGCAGTCAAAAACAAGAGGGATACCCCAACAATCCTTCCATGTGATCAACCCTCGATTGGTTGTGAAATGAAAAGCGACTCAAAGTGGTTTCTTATATATTGAAAGAAAGCATTTTAGCTTAAAGGAATCGAAGTCAAGAGGATTCAAATACCACTGACAACACCATGGAGAACACTCTTGATTTGTGTCCAATAGGACTCGAGAAACTGGAATGTGCATGGAAAGGTAGGTTTTTTACTGTCACCAAATGCAATGACTCAAAATCAAACAATTTCCTGCAATGGAATGTTTTGGGTCTCATTATTGGGCTTGCAACAACTCAATCAAAATTAATGGCAGATTAGGAGGAATTGAATTATTTTTCAAGCATAGCTTCAACATTGTATTGAATTAGATTAGAACTCACAAATTCAAACCAAAGCCACACATAAGACCAAAACAAAATCGGGTCCCTTTCCACGGCATACAGCTGAGCCAAATGAGAACAAAGATAGAGCTAAGGCACGTGAACATCATTGAAAAGGCATCAATCAGAAGTGGAATTATGGAAACCTAACACATGCCCATGCAAAGAATGGAAAACTAACCTAGATGGGCATAGGGAATCAAGTAGAGAGATGATCCTATAAAGAGACACATGGTAGAGAGACATTTTGGGGAAATGAAACATCCAATGGAAAGAATATTGGAGTTAAATTGCTCTGATACCACTAGAAGGATAGGTATGGGAAAATAATGTAACTCCACACTTGATGTTTGTCATTAACATGAAACCTTAATAAATATACATTCAGATGACCATTGGTCTTCATCTTATGAATGACTCTTTTTATCACCTACAACTTTTCACATTTATACTATTTACAATATTATTTATAGATTACCATAATCCAAGGATTAGGTATTCAATACATGTTCATTTCAAGATTACAAGGAGTCTTCTAAAACAACCACAAGTCTATCATAGACTTTGATTAATTATCCCCAAAAAATACAACACCAAAACATGCAAGGAGATCTTTGAGGATAAACCATGATGATCACTTTAGGGTCAAAAGGAGTGAATACCATAATTTAGACTACATTTGGTTCCTTTAGAATCAAAATATAGGGGAATTACAAATAGTTTTCCACATCTTCAAAAGGTACCTATAAAGAATGGGGGTAACATTTATGTAAGGTAAAATTTATGTAGATGATATCCTCATACATAGTTGTACTTGGAAAGAGGGCATTCACCACATCAATAAAGTTTTATAAACCTTTTCTCCTATTCTTTGAAGAGGGGATATCTTTTTTATTCCAAATTTAAGGGCTTAAGGGAAGAAAATAGACTATAATTAAATATATCAAGAAGTCTTTCTAATGCACAAATATCAGTGTAAATATTGTGCCCTCACTGTTAGGTTACCAACTTAGTCTCTCTCGATGCATTTATATCATCATGTGTAAAAAAAACTTGGCCACTTGAAATAATTTGTTGGTGGTTTGTAAGGAGATATTCTTCTACTCTTGCTAGATACCTTTGGATCTTAGGTTGTTAACATGTTTCCTTACGTTCTATGAAGATAAGTTGTTAGTTAATCAAAAGTAATTTTAGATCATACTCTAGGTCCAAAAATACACTTTCAACCCAAAACAACTTTAACCACCTAAAATCCATGTCTAATCATCATTGAAACTATAAAAGGAAAGGAGTCATATGCATACATAATGATTAAAATATTACACCCCAATCACAATTTAACCTCATAATCAAGAGAAAATACCGTCACTTTTACTTTAACCTATCAAAAAAATAACATTTTTTCTTTAAACAAAGAAAAGAGACAAAAAGTTGAATTTTACAATGAAGGTAAATAAGTAACCTCTTTTTTCAAAATAAGTAAAATATAGAACGGTGGTAAAATTTCATGCCTCTTTTACTCGGTCATAGTGGTTGATAGACATTGTGGTACATATAAATTTCATTATAATCATTCACTTTGAAATTTTATCCATTTTCTAACCATCATTACGGATTTCTGTTTTTAATAAACATTTTTTCCCATTATAGTCCTTTCAAAATTTCGGAGAGAAAAACATTTGAAATAAAAAATGTGAAAAATATCCAAGCTTCCACGTGGAAAATAATTGTGCTCCATCCGATGGAAAAAACCAATATAATTCACTTCAGAGAAAGAATCCAATTCACTTCAGAGAAATAATCCATCACATGCGCCTCTACAGGAGAGAAAACATCCACCGCATGGATCTCCGAAGTTGGTCGGCAATGAACCCCTCACGGTTTATGGCCACAACGTCTTCTCCACAGAGTTGTATAGTTGAAGCACAAGTTAGTTAACACTTTAAGCCCTTGAAGTGTAACTTCTTGATGTGATGTGGCCAAATGCCAGTTATATTCCCTCACACTGTAACGCCTCAGACCCCTTCATGTTCGTGGTATATTGATATTCAATACTCAGTATTTCTAACATATGAGACCGTTCAATTATCAATATTGAGAAGCCATTTTTCTAATTTTTCTAAGTACACATGAGTGCTGTTTTTTCAACTAAATAAAGTTTGTAAAAGGTTATGTCGTTGCATTTAATTGAAAATTTTATATTGATGGTGACTGTTATTGCACAATTTGTACTTGTCCAAAAGTTCAAGGCAAATGGATACAAAATTGGCGGAATAACCTATCACTGCCACCTTAATAGGAGATCCCTTTCTATTTAGGAGTATGTCAAGGCTACCCCAAGGGAGACGTCCCCAGTGACTTGGGGGTTTGAGAAGGCTAAGAGAAAGTAATCACAAGGAAATCCTTCCCCTCTCACAGATCACTGAAATCAAAGGTTTCTTTTATGTCTTAAAGGATGAAGAAAATGGATTATATTGTGTACCTGCCTAAAACAAGACAAAGAGGCAAACGGGGCACTTTCCAAGTACCATACCAAATGATTGTTAGTACTTCATAAGACAACGAACCTTCACAAAGTAAGCTAGCTGATGTTAATTTGCAGCAATTCAATAGTTTATAACATCAATTAATATTTTATGACAACCACAAGATTTATGCATTTCAGAAGTTTTCGGAAGAACCACAATATTCTCGATTGTTTGTTGACGTTTCAGATCCACAATAGGATCCATCTTCGGGACATAAAAGCCTAATAAAAATACAAGAGAAGAACCATAATAAATACTAAAGTGGAGCGGAGGGAACCCTCAATGTCGGCTAAGTGAAACATTAGGATTTAATAAAAATATTTTAATAATATATTCTATCTTGGATTGATAAAAACAAAGTGAAGCATTTTAATAAAAAAAAATGTTAATTAATATATTAAGTGGTAAGTTAAGAGGAAGGTAAGGTAAAAATTAATTTAATTTGATAATCCAATTAATATTATTATTATTAATGTATTGGTTTATAATCTAGTATAGGTTTAAATTAGGATTAATTTTAATAGTGGTAACAAATTTTATAAGAGATTAAGGTAAGAAATCATAAAATTTATTAATGATGTTTATTGGTATTATTAAGTTAGTTTAGTTATTAATTTAGATTAATTTTTTATTTTTAATAGTCTAAGGGAAAAAATTAGGTTAAAACCCAATATTCAAACATTAGGAATTGGTGCAAGTTCTTGAGTCCTAGGTATCAAGCTTTTACTATCTTCTTTCCCGATTGAGCAAGATTCAACTTTCAATAATCTCCAGACCATTGTCTCTGTTTAGGTTATTGGGATTATTGATGATTTCAATTGCTTCCCTAATTCGTCGTTTAAGGAGGTGGTCTTCTCTTGCTAAGATTTTGGTGTCTTCTAAGCGCACATGATGCTTTGTTGTAAGAGAGTGTTCAGCTAATGTTGAGGTTGGAGTTTGTTCATTCTTAATGTCAACACCATGCTCTTTAATCCTAGTGTTTTCTTTAAGTCTTTAATCTTGCATGTGGATGCCTCTGTAGAGGGCAAGTTGCACCTTGTTATTGATGCCATTGTTTCCTATCCCATTCAATTCCTTTATTATTTGTCTTATTGCTTTTTTATTTTCAATAGAATAGTTGGGGGACACTGTCATGGCGTTGTGACCAGTGTTGACAACATTACCCACAAGCACTTCATGGAATTGAGAAGGTTGGCTCATGATGAGGCCCCCTTTCCCTTGGCTATGCCACCAAGAGCCACTACCCTAGTTTGGTGACCAGATAGATGGTAGTGTCATACCGCTACATGCCCATGGACCTAATAGGCCAGATCATGATGAGACCTCCCATCCACCAACTATACCTTGAGTTTTACTTTATCTTATGGGTCCCCTTTTCTTGCTTAGAAGCCTTTTATCACTTTCTTGAGAATCCCTGGGCAAAGTATCTCAAAGGTTTTATTTTGTCTTTTAATTCTTTCTAGCTACTTTTAACCTCTGGGCCTTTAGCCCCTTCTTTCCACAAAGCAAGGTACAACCCTTACTAGTGTGGCAAACCCAATTCCCTAACCGAGGTAGGGGAATATGAGAGGAATAATGATGAAAAATGCTAAATATGGAAGGAATGGACAATGACCTTTAATAGACCCACCTAGTGGAAACTCATCCTAAAGGGAACCAACTTACTAGGGAATTATGTCACCCCCCTAGGTATGAACAAGTTATAGAGCATAATTTTCAAGCAAATGTTATGAAACAAAGGAGAGTTTAGTGAAAGATGTTCAAATGCTTTGAAAATTAGAGTGACACATACCATGATACCCAAACTCATTACCTAATGGAGCAAGACCCACTGCTACTTCAGGATCAGGCTGGTGGGATGGATACTGCTACTATAGATAGATAGAATGCACTGAAGAAAATATGCACCCTCCGGGGCCAAGCTCAAGTCGTATGGCTCTCGGTACTCCATGTCTAGGACCTCTGAGCCTTGAGACATAATCTCCTTAGTTATCCCTAGGATAAGGGATACCATCTGGCTCTAACTCGGGGACATGTTCTCACCATAGAGCGCATGAGAACCTCAACATATCTGGCATGACCTGTATTTTCTATATCTTAACAAAAAGAATTAGTAACCTTTGGGGTGGTGATATCACCCCTCTCTCATATATGACATAATGTAATAAAAGTAAGCAAGCATATATACATAATGAAGGGATACAAAATGAAACTACACTACACTAGCATGCAATGTAGATGGTATATACAATGGATGCAAATGCCTAACTAACTTCCATGTACTTACCTGTGAAGTCAAGTCTTTGCCCCATGATGGGGTTTGAGGAGGTGTCCACTAACCGGTAATGGACATCTTCTTCCTTCCAATGTGCATAGATAGTAGGCATCATTGACTAACTTCATTCCGACTCTAAAAGGTCCAAGCCAAAACTGCGCATTCCCCTTAACATTAGTAGGATCTCCCTTTTCTGTATCCCACATCCAGACCATATCTCCCTCCTGAAAATCCTTTACTTTGAACTTGGTTGTTTCTTGTACAACTCTAGTATATTGTTTTGAGGGAGGAGGGTGGGATTCAACTGTGAAGACTTCATGTTGGGTTGGTTTAATCAATATATCATCATCCCCTTTCTTTAATAGCTTAACAGTCCCAACTTCTTTGTCCTTGTATTTGTCTAGGAGTTGTTGATTTTCTTCCTTCTTTTGCCATTGTATTTTATCGAAATCTTCCTCTGAAGTGAAAGGTAAATCTTCTGGAGAAATTACAGGAAGGTTTTCCTTGATTTTCTCATGTGCCACACTAGTTTCAACATCATTGTTATCACTAAAATTGCATTTGCAAATGGTTACAGGAATCCAGCATCTCCAAACACCTTTTAGTTCATTCATGGCCCAAAAACAAAAAATGCATTTCCAAATGGCACAAACTATACAACTGGCTATAAAATCAACATGTGCTCATAATACAAAGGAAGTTCACGCACGTGCGCCAATCGAAAATGCCGAAAAAACGCATATGCGCCTGATACACGATTGTGTACGCAAAAACCTGCGCACACCTAAGAACGATGCATTTATGATTCTAGTCAGCCTCCCACCCACTTCTAGTTCAGCTCCCAAGTCGATTTGACCCTCAAATCCAAACTGAATCTGAGTGGGGGGGCTGTCAAAGACCTAAGGGTGCCCTAAAGGCCCCCTTGTTCACACTAAAGACTGGTTGGATAATGCCTCAAAGATTTTCTATAAAAATAGGCCATGGGTGCACTATATTTTCAAGAACCTATTTGTATTGTTATGCTGCCTCTATTCTCCTACAAGGAACCTCTTTCCTTCTTGGAGCATACTAGCATCATTTCATTGAGTCATTCACCTCACCTCTTGAGGGAATGAGCTTTGGATTTCTTCACCATTTCCCTTCTAGTTTT
>SNQJ01S0065371.1:0-15042 GCA_010110895.2 Picea sitchensis | reverse complement strand
AGGGGACTCAAGAGCCCTCTCTTGGAATAAGAGGGGATCCATAAGTCCCCCTTTTTCTTTGGTGTTTTCCCACTAATATAATCTCTCCATTGGTGGCATGAATATTGGTCAACTGTTTGATTAATTTTGGTTCTAATTTCCTTATGCATTATAGTTTTGTTTCTTTAATTGTTACTAGCTTAGTTGTTTATTTGTTTCTTGTGTTTGATGTGTCTAACTCTTGCACTAACTTTTGTCATATTCAGCTGACCCAATTGGACTTGCAAGTGTCCCTCTTTTGTTCATCCAAGTGGCGAAGGACTGTTGAGTAGAGAAGAGGCACACTTCATGGGTGGGACATGCATGTGGGGAATGAGGGACTGTAGGTTGTTAGTTTGAGTTGGCACCTGAGACATAGTCTTTCCTATTGTCTATGAGCCTTTAGCCTTCTTAGGAATCCCTTTACTCGGGTGGAGTTTAGTCCCAGCTCGGGGGTGACTCACTGTTGAGAGTGATGAACAGTGTGGTCTAAGGCTGGGAGGTTCGTGGACGGTCTGCACACAGTTGGTGATATTATTACCAAGATAAGTTTCAACTGTGTGATAAATTTACATGCTGCATAGTTATTGTTGGCACAGGGGCATACCCAGGGTTCATCTCCAAGAGTGCACAAACAAGCCCTAACTACTAGCCCTTTCGGCAACACCCATGAGGCAGATGCAATCTTACCCAAGCTAGCTATGGGGGGGTTGTAGGACAGAGATGTCTACAACCAAAGGGAATACCAAGTGGATTCAATACAAGAACAACACAACATCTATATATCAAATCCCAGCTTAGATCTACTCCGCACAACTATCTGTCATATCTAACATAGTAATACAATAGCAGTATATCAAATGACAAAGAACACAACATCAATCACACACAACACAAGATATACGTGGTTCACCCTCTCTCTAGGGATACATCCACAGAACTGTGCTTTATAATATATTAATATGAAGCATACAGTTCTTGTTTGCACCCTTAGCTAGAAGATCTTCTTTCTTCTCCTCTCTATCTCTCCCCTCCCTGTGCACCCAGTTGCAGGGTTGATCTTCGCACCCAGCTGAAGATCATACAATACAGACTACTCTCACAATGCAATAGTTCTCTCTCAATAACAATATCTTCTCATCACATAATCGAACAACAAACTAAGAACAAACCCTCTTCCCTCATCTAGGTTCTTATTTATACATTACAATCACTCACCGACAGTCTTAGGCCGAAACCTAAGTATCAAAACTCTAGATACAAAAACCTTAGGTGTCTAAAACCCTAGGTCAACTTGACCCGTGTTTTCAGGGCTTCGCCAGTCTGTGTTTCCTTCCTTATCACGCGGTGCTCCAAAGCATCCAATGGTGGCTTTTTCTGCTTGCTGAGTTGTCCACGATCCATATTCCTTGTTGATCTGTCATTGTCGATCTCCTCCTCCAACGACTTGCTTTCTCTTGCTTCGCTCTATCTTTTCTGCTCTTCTGCTCACTTCGACCTAATATCAATCACTGTGTCTACCGCGTGGTTCACATTCCTTCGTTTATTCCTTAATCTTTTCTTACTTCCATACCCAAGGGCCAACAAGCCCCCAACACTCACCTGTGACTCGTCCCGAGGCACTTCAGATATGAACTTTCTGTTTTACTTCGACTTTAGACTGCGCAGGGAAACCTGTGCTTTCAACTCTATCCCTCCCTTCCTTCCTTCCTTGTGCATATTGTCTTTTATGTGTCTAGTACCCAGTTTCAACTGCACCTGGTACCTAGACCCTTTTCCGCACACTTTTACTGAGAGATGCGAGCTAGTTGGTTGTCATATTACAATTTCAACCGGCTCCTGTTCACCAAACCTTCCTTCCATTCTCCATTCAAAGTCTTCAACTACGTAACTCCTGCTTCTGTAACATAGGCAACCTCATATGGCCCAAGCCAATGCGTTCTGAACTTTCCTGGATGCTTCATGAACTTACTGTCATATACCAATACCAAATCACCTTGATTAAATGCCTTCTTCTTGATGTGTCTATCATGGTAGGCCTTCTCTCGTTCCTTCTGTACCTGCTGATGAAATCCTGCAATAAATCTGTCTTCTTCTAGTTCAACCAACTACTGTATCTTCAAGATGTTCTTCTCATGCAATAGCATCTTGATCTTTAACTTTAAAAAGTGTAAAATTTTTCCTCTAGGTCCCTTGAAGAAATATCTCTCGGCTTAGATATATGATTCTACTCTGTCAACATCAAATTCGGTGATGTACCCTCCAATGGTGCTATCAAACCAGTGATCTACTACTCATGACATGACGTTATCGACTCTCTTGACCTTCTTGATCAACGTCGACGTCCAAACCACAGGAGGTCTAGATCTTATCTCAAACTGGATATCTGTTAACCTAGCTAATCACTTGTATAGCTCCTGATGGATTCCTCCAAAGAAAATCTCGTGTATATCAGTAAAGATATATCTTCCTAACCAATCCTCTGTACTAAGATTAGGGTTCTTTTTCTCAGCTTCAGTGAAGTCCTTTTATTGATCTTCTATCCACTTCTGAATCTCTATCTTTGATGGAAACCACCTTGACATTCCCTCAAGAATATTCCTATCCTGGCAATGGAACTATTTGTTGGCACAGGCGAAGACCCAGGGTTCATCTCCAAGAGCGCACCAACAAGCCCTAACTACTGGCCCTTTCAGCAACACCTGCGAGGCAGATGCAGTCTCACCCGAAGTAGCTATGGGGGGGTTGCAGGACAGAGATGTCTACAACCAAAGGGAATACCAAGTGGATCCAATACAAGAACAACACATCATCTATATATCAAATCCCAGCTTAGATCTACTCCACACAATTATCTATCAGATCTAACACAGTAATACAATAGAAGTATATCAAATGACAAAGTACACAACATCAATCACACACAACATAAGATATATGTGGTTCACCCTCTCTCTAGGGATACATCCACATAACTGTGCTTTATAATATATTAAGATGAAGCATACATTTCTTGTCTGCGCTCTTAGCTAGCAGATCTTCTTTCTTCTCCTCTTTGTCTCTCCCCTCCCTACGCACCCAGCTACAGGGTTGATCTTCGCACCCAACTGAAGATCTTACAATACAGACTACTCCCACAATAGAATAGTTCTCTCTCAATAGCAATCTCTTCTCATCACATAATCGAACAACAAACTAAGAATGAACCCTCTTCCCTCATCTAGGTTCTTATTTATACATTACAATCACTCACCGATAGTCTTAGGTCGAAACCTAAGTGTCAAAACCCTAGATACCAAAACCCTAGGTGTCTAAAACCCTAGGTCAACTTGACCTGCGTTTTCAGGTCTTCATCAACCTGTCTTTCCTTACTTCTCTCACAGTGCTCCAAAGCATCCAACGATGGGTTTTTTCACTTGTTGAGTTGTCCACGATTCGTCTTCCTTGCTGATCTATCATCCTCGATCTTCTCGTCCAACGACTTTCTTTCTCTTGCTTCGCTCCATTTTTTCTTCTCTTCTGCTCACTTCGACCTAGTATCAGTCACTGTGTCTTCCGTGTGGTTCACATTCCTTCTTTTCTTCCTTAATCTTTGCTTAGTTCTATACCCAAGGGGAAACAAGAAACGAAACCATATGTTGGCACATGGGCAGACCCAGGGTTCAGCTCCAAGAGCGCACCAACAAGCCCTAACTACTGGCCCTTTCGGCAACACCTGCGAGGTAGATGCAGTCTCACTCGAAGTAGTTATGGGAGGGTTGCAGGACAGAGATGTCTACAACTAAAGGGAATACCAAGTGGATCCAATACAAGAACAACACAACATCTATATATCAAATTCCAACTTAGATCTACTCCGTACAACTATTTGTCAGATCTAACATAGTAACACAATAGCAGTATATCAACTGAAAAAGAACACAACATCAATCACACACAACACAAGATATACGTCGTTCACCCTCTCTCTAGGGCTACGTCCACAGAACTGTCCTTTATAATATATTAAGAGGAAGCATACAGTTCTTGTCTACACTCTTAGCTAGTAGATCTTCTTTCTTCTCCTCTTTGTCTCTCCCCTCTCTGTGCACCCAATTGCAGGGTTGATCTTGCACCCAACTGGAGATCTTACAATACAGACTGCTCTCACAATATAATAGTTCTCTCTCAATAGCAATCTCTTCTCATCACATAATCGAACAACAAACTAAGAACGAACCCTCTTCCCTCATCTAGGTTCTTATTTATACATTACAATCACTCATCGACAGTCTTAGGCCCAAACCTAAGTGTCAAAACCCTAGATACCAAAACCCTAGGTGTCTAAAACCCTAGGTCAACTTGACCTGCATTTTCAAGGCTTCGCCAACCTATTTTTCCTTCCTTCTCGCGCAGTGCTCTAAAGCATCCAACGGTGGCTTTTTCCACTTGCTGAGTTGTCCCCGATCCATCTTCCTTGATGATCTATCATCCTCCATCTCCTTGTCCAACGATTTTCTTTCTCTTGCTTCACTCTGTCTTTTCTTCTCTTCTGCTCATTTCGACCTAGTATCAGTCACTGTGTCTTCCGTGCGGTTCACATTCCTTCTTTTCTGCCTTAATCTTTGCTTACTTCCATACCCAAGGGCCAACAGTTATTTACGTGTTTATTTTTATGGGTTTATCATATGCGTGGTTATAACTATCTGTATGTTTTTGGGTATTTCCCATATATGTTGCATATCTATGTTTACTGTTATTTCAGTATGAATTCGTTCATTTACGTAATATATTTGTCTATTACATTATATATATAAATCTTCTGCAAAAGTGTTGTGTATGTATGCTTTAAATGCATGCAGTTTGAAAAATTCATGTGGCATAGCTCAGTTGGATACTCAGTATGTTACAGTATCTTCCGCAGAGAGAGAACATAAAGCATTCTCTCGTCTATCGTGGCCCTGCCTGGGTGGCCCGGGGACGTTACAACATGGTATCAGAGATTCAGTTTTCAACACTGAGCCTGGATGGGCTGAGCAAGTTGAGTTGAAGCAAAATTTCAGAGAGGATTGTTTTCGAAATGGAGAAATTTCAAGTTACAGAGCGTCCATGGTAAATTTAGAAATAACAACGCGGAATTGGGAAAAGCCCCAATTTCGGTTGGTAAATTCATGGGAAAATTGAAGAAATTAGGACAAGTGGTGAGATATTATGGATTTAATATATGTTCTAGTAAATTCGGACTTGGAATTGGTCAAATTTGAAGTTATAGTGAAACTATGACTGATGGAGCGATATTAGTAAATAAAATTCTCAATTCGTGAATTGATTTTTGGGTAAATCTGTTCTAGAAATGTCAACCCACAATGATTTGTTGTTGCAGAGGTTGAATGGGTGTTATCAAGGTGAAATTGAGTGAATTTTATAGTTGCAGAATGTTTATGGAATAAATGGGGAAAAAGTTAAGCCAAAGCCCCAATTTCTGCAGTGGAGTTCACGAGGAAGTGACGTGCATAAAAAAAATGATGTGCGCAGGTGGGCACACGAAAGACGCGTGATGCGCAGTAAAAAGATTGTGATATGTAAAAATTGGGCATTTTGCGGAAAAATGATGGCATGCTAGTGTGTGCGTTAAATTTTGACACTGCGCGGAAAAATATGGTGTGCAGGTGCGTCCGGTAAATTTTGGCACCACGCGGAAAAATGTGGTGTGCGGGTGCATGCGGTAAATTTTGGCGCCGCACGGAACAATGTTGGTGTACAAGAGCGCGCGCTAAATTTATCCTTGCGTGGTGTACACACACATATTAAGGTGCGCGTGGTGTACACACACATAATAATGGCGTGCGGGGTGTATGCAGTATTGGCATAGCGTAGAAGAGTTTGGTTGGTGGGCGCGCAATATGGGTATATGTTGTCGCGCCACAGTTCAGTCAATGGTACGCACATAGTATTTGTGCGCGGTGGGGGAGTATTTAAATTTGGCATGGTGCAGTCCATAGAGTGAAATACACGCGGAATATCAGCATGTGATACAAAAACTGTGCACAACAGGTAATAGTGCAAGAACCAAAACCGTGCGCAGTGGATATTGGCGCACGACACAAAAGTAGTGCGCGCTAGTTATTGGTGTGACAGAGAAGTGATACACAATGGTTTTTAAGTGCGTGGAGCACGATTAACCTTGTGGTGTTGTTGTGAATGGTAAATATGGGTTACAGGTTGAAATTTGTGCGCGCGGAGTCGTTTGGAGGATGAATAACAACAGAAAACTAGTGATTTTCTGCGACATGTTATTTCTTTTGAACGTCATCTTTTTGCAGTGCCTTTTTTAAGCCCTTAAGAGAATTTTTAGCAACTGAAAAAACATGAGACATAGGTGTATAAAAGGTACACTCTGTCTTTGCAGCTCAAATGAAAGAGCTCAGATAGATCTTTCTAATGGTGTAAATTGTTCGTCAAACGAAGCTTTTATGAGAAAGTTATAGCACAAACAATGGAGGGTAAATTTTAAGACCCAACTAGCTTCAAAGAGCCATAACTTTCTTCTTCGGGACCAGATTGAGGTGCAGGAGAAGTCAATGGAAATATATTGAACCATAGAGCACAGTCCAAGAGCTGAATTAAATTTCTGGGCATGTTAAAAATGCTTAACATGGCAAAGACAGTACCTGTAGCATTCCAGACCAAAAACGCAAATTGGCCTAGAACTTCAACAGGATGTAACTAGCAGCCCAAAACCCAGAATGAGGTGAAACTTGGAAAAAATGTCCATAATATGTATATGAGGAAACCCAATTGAGATCCTATGAAAAATCCAATGGATTTGGTGCAAAAATACATAATTACAGCGCAGAGTTGCGCCAAGTTTAAAAATGGACAGAAAAACAATTAATGGGCTAATTTCAAATAACCATAACTTTCTGCTCAAGACTCAAAATTGAGCATGGGAGCAGGTGTTGGAAAGGTATTGGATAGAGGAGTCTAATTATCCACCCAAAAAAATGATTTGGGTAGTAATTTTCACAAGAGAGCAGAAGAAGAATTCTGATGCATTATTGGAACAAAATTGTACATAATTTCATAAATTTGTTAAATTATTTAGCATAACAAATTTAGTTGGTTTCACATTTTGCAGAGTCCAAAAATTTAGTTCTTAAGAGGGGATAATGTTGGACTTTAGTTAAAAATAATTAGAGGCACTTAGAGAAAGAATGCTATGACAAAAATATTTCATAAGATGATCAAAAGCCAAGACCTCAAAATGTCAAGGTATGAATCTAAGTGTAGCCATAAAGTCTTTGGAAGGCACTACAGGAAGTCCTCTCATGTTAGTCAAGTATTCAATGGAATCTGGGTAGGGGAATAGATCATGTAGTGAATGAATTACTTAAATTGCATTCACTCCAAAAGAACCCAATATACAAGTTAAGAAATGCATTGGAGTCAGATCTATTATAAAAGGAATTGACTATCAGAATGATAGTAATTAGATAAAGGAAGAGGCTTAATGCATTTATGGATCAAGAGTGCATCATATCCATGGATTAGCTATGAAATTATAGAGTAATTATTTCCTTATGTTTATCAGAGTGCGCTGTGGAAGCATGGTATGAAGGGCATCATTATGGCATGATAGAAGTGGATTGTGCAAGGTAGGTTGAAGTCATATTGGTCAAGACAAGGGAAAGTAATAGCCAGCAAGAAAATCCAAGTATTGATATGATCAGTTAAGGAAGGGATAAATCAAGTACCTCAAGAAGGAAGTTGGTGTTAATTGTCCAAGGTTACTTAGAAAACATGACTGGAAATAGAATTGGGTCATGTAGGAGTTGGATCAGAGGGATCTAAATAATAGTGGAATGCTGAAAATTAATATCAGCGTAATATGTAGTTGCAAGTCCATGAACATGCTATGAGAATGGAAGAAGAATTCATGGAGTAGATATCAAGAAAATGGAAATGCATGAAAATAATCCAAGAGGGAAAGCAAGAATATTAGAGGATTGTTGATGCAATTCAAAAGGTATGGAAGATACTTCCATAATAGCATAGAGATGTCAAAGCCAAGGAAGACTTAAAAGTGAATTGAATCTTTGTAGAGAGTCAATAAGGAACCATGAAGAATAAAATGGTTCTATGCATGGTTTTAAATGCAAAAGAGATGGGAATGAGAAGAATCCATCTCAAATGGCATAGACCCTTGAGTGACATTCACAGGGGGTGGGAGTATCACTTGAAATTATGTTGGTAAATTAAAAGTAGTATTGAGTACTTTTAATTAAGTCTCTGCAGCTAGAGTAGGAAGCATATGTGAATCCTTACAGTATGCTAAGAGATTGGCTATGTAAGACAAGCTTGAGGCTAGTTGACAAGGAGAAGAGAAGAATGCAAGAAAATTCAAATACTAAAGTTTTTAGTCCAGAAAGAGATGAAGTAGTTCAGTCCAAAAAATAAATGGATGTTGAAGATCCAAAGTCTATAAGACAACATGATGAGAATTATAATTCATCCAAGTATGAGTTGGGATAGATGGATCTAGGAAGTAAATAAAAGTTGAAGGTAATATCAGTTTATTATTTGGATGGAAAAGAAAAGGAAGCCAAGAGTTATTTGGATAGAAAGTGCTCAGGTCAGAAATAATCATGCACAGTGGTCATCATGAAGAGCACATGAAGATACAGGAATCTAGAAGAATTGAAGAATTCTGGGATAAACAAGGAAAGGTGATACATGGAGAAAGAAGTTGTTGCAATTACGGTAGCAGCAAGAAGCAACATAAGGTTGGAATATTGATTATAAAGATGATAAAGAGGCATGAAAAAATCTATTGTCATCAACTATTCAGGCAACATTAAATTCGTTTAATGGCAGCCATACAGGTAAGTATTATTGTTTTGGAAATTATGTTGCATAGTTGCCAAAGGGAAATCCAGGTGATAAATTCCCCAAATTGAATTTTATAATACGATGTATGTTATTATTAAGTGCATTAACATGATTAAGTTACCACTAGGTGTGGTAAAGGCTAGAGGCCCATTATAGTTATCATAGCTTTTATCTTTTGAATGCGCACAATGACATAGTAGCATGTCATGTTAATTTGGTTATGAGGCAATAACCAAAGAAAATAAAAGATAAGAACTTGTTATAGGAATGATGCTAGGAAAGCTAGTCATGTATGAGACTAAGACATGGTTGGATATGGAAAGGTATGGTTATAGAAAGATTATGTGACACACAAACACCGAATGAGCTTCCTACCTTTAAATAAAACTTGGACTGCAACCTTTTTGCTAACACTAATAAACACCACAAAATTGTATTCTTGGTGTAGTGTTCAGGTCGAAAAGGAAGGCATCCAAGTAATTGTGAAGACAATTGGAAGTGTGTGGAGATGTATCAAGACATTGGATAGATTTCCAATTTATGAATGGTGAGATACATGACTTAGATAAAGATCATTCTGAAAATCAATACAAGGGTGCATTGAATAAATAGTCATTGAGAGTTGTACTCATGTCTAGTTAGTGGTAGAGTTGCACTCATACATGATGGAATTGTATACTTAAATGCACTTTGATGAATGCATTTTGTGAGTACATGTATATATGTTTTTGGTATGGAAATAATTATACTAATGGCTGAAATGTTGCTAACCCATGAAGTTGAGAACATTTCAGGAACTGTTAAACATTACAACAAGAAAGTTGCAAGTTAGGTAGTCATAATAATAGTGACTACAGAAAATTTCTTGTTCAGAAAATTGAAGGAATGAACTTACTGTTATTAATTATGAACATGCATATGCATAGAATGATGAGTCATTCTATTTGGTTAAATTGTTTGGTAATTGTGATTGAATTGCTAGGTGCAGACAATTCTATGATCATGGCATAAGGTGTTGTACATGTTGAATTATGATGTATAGAAAATACTGACAATCTGTTAGTTGTATGCAATATATAATCATTGTAGGAAAAATGGTATTTAGCATGGTGCTTGCTGAAAGCCATAAGGAAAAATACATTCTATTATTCCAACAACGATGAAAAATTATGAAATAGAATTTCATATTTTGGGAAAATTCGAATTCCTTATGAAGTTAATTTGATTTCTAAAATGGAAATTTTATAATGCTCTCTCATGATAATTGCATGTGTATGATGCAGATGAGATGATAATGATTAAAGTTGGAACTCCTGGAGCCACGGTGCTTTGATACTTCCTGTCCGGCCTGTGCTGGAGCCCTGGAAGGGAAGTTGAGCAGTCGATGAACTTTTGGACAGTGAAGGTGCATACTACCTTGGGTTGTATAGGCATGTGGGGAATAGAGACCGTTGGTTAGAGTGTTGCTTAGTTTTGGCACCTTGGAATAGATTATGTTGATGTTGATTATGGGCATGGTTATCTTGGGAAGCCATTTCTCTGATGGAGCCATAGCCTTGCTCGGTGGTGGTACGTTGTTGAGAGTTATCAGCAGTGAGATCTAAGGTTGGGTGGAACGCCGTGGATCTACAACCATTTGTTGCTTCAATGAGTTTTAATTGAAGCATGTAATAAGGAAAAATGAGCTAAATTATTTCCTGGAGCATCTCTAGGAAATAGAGCATTTGACTACCAGTTGCAGTATGAGTACGAGAATTGGTGTTGGAAAGTAGAGAACTAGATGGGTAACAAGATTCCAATAGCTAAAGCTTGGATATATTAAATAATTTGAATGGTACATGGTATATAATGCATTGAGGACAGTGCATAAATAAGGGGAGGGGATTGTAATATCCCCAGGTTGAACCCCAACTACAGATGTAATAATGTACTGAAGCTGGTGAGTTGTTTTATATATTTTTGGCATGCATCTTTCATGGCATAGTGCGTGCATGTACTGTGCATTAAAAGGATGAAGTGTGTACATTCCAGGATACCACGCGCAACAAACTTAAGTGTGCATGATTTTGAGGCCAGGGAGCATTTGTGTATATGTTGTGTTTTATAGGCTGGTGAGACAGTTATCATAAGCTATCATGCTTATGTTTTGTATTAGGCCAAAGAGCCTAGATGCTAAAGGCCAGAGTGCCTATTTATGTATATGTCCTATCATTAATATAAAATACATCAGTGCATGCAGACCGACCACGATAAAAGAGAGAGGGGACTAAACTCCACTAGTTAGGGAAAGGGAGGGCCAAAAGTTAAGGAAAAGGGATAAGCTAGGGAGCTTAAGCCAAAAATGAATATTATATTAATATTTCTTAAATAATAAAGTATGGATAATTATTTTATCCTAAGTTCCAAAGTTGGGGACAAGTGGGCCAAAGTAGCTCCCAACATGACAAGTGTCAAGTTGGGGACATGCATACATATTGTTGGGACTTAGTTCATTTTCCGTCATTTTTTTCATCATTCCTTCCATCATTGAGTCATCCAGTCAATCATCCATGAGCATTCACACACCATTGAGCTATCCTTCGTATCTTCATGACTATACCTGAGCCTGTATCCATAGCCATTTTTATGTTGGTGTACCTGGTTAGCTTGGGAGTTGGACTGAAGAAGAGGGTTATCAGGCCCGTGGGATATTGAAGAGGTAGGTTGTCAGGCCCGTGAGAACTTCTCTAGGTGAGAGAATTGTTGGGAATTGATTTCCTGAAGGTGCTAAGTTGCAACTACAGTGATCTGAGACTTCCTGTCCGACTTGTTGCTGAAGCCCGGAAAGGAAGTGGGGCAGTCGAAGGATTGTTGAGCAGAGAAGGGGCACACTTCTTGGGTGGGACAGGCATGTGGGGAATGAGTGACTGTAGGTTTTTAGTTTGAGTTGGCACCCGAGACGGATTCTTTCCTGTTGTCTATGATCCTTTAGCCTGGTTAGGAATCCCTTTACCTAGGTGGAGTTTAGTCCCAGCTCGAGGGTGACTCACTGTTGAGAGTGATGAACAGTGTGGTCTAAGGTTGGGAGGCTCATTGACGGTTTGCACGCAGTTGGTGATATTATTACCAAGATAAATGTCAACTGTGTGATAAATTTACATATTGCATAGTTATTTACGTGTTTATTTTTATGGGTTTATCATATGCGTGGTTATAACTGTCTGTATGTTTTGGGGTATTTCCTATATATGCTGCATATCTATGTTTACTATTATTTTAGTATGAATTCGTGCATTTACGTAATATATTTTTCTGTTACGTTTTATATATAAAGCTTCCGCAAGAGTGTTGTGTGTGTATGTTTTAAATGCATGCAGTTTGAAAAATTCATGTGGCATAGCTCAGTTGGATACTGGGTATGTTATAGTATGTTCCGCAGAGAGAGAACATAAAGTGTTCTCTCGTGTATCGTGGCCCGGCCTGGGTGGCTGGGGCACGTTACAATTTACCTTGCAGGAATCATAACTGTCCCAAGCCTACCTGCAAAGAGCTGAATTCAGAGCTGGAAAAAGAGAATTTTATTTAAAATTTTCTTCTCGAGCACGTATCAAAACGTGCATGGGTTTTTAACCCCACACGCGCATATTCAGAGCATGTGCACCAACAACACTGTGTTTCCCAGTGCGTTCTGCATACAGTGCTCCAATAGGTCATTATTTCTCTACGCATTGGCACCACATGCGCCTCTGTCTATTCTGTGACCCGCGCATTTGTCCAGAAATACAACATTGTAAGGGATTTTTGTGATATTGTGAAGGCCCCTAGCCTTCTAAATATTGATTCTATGCAATTTTTAATATGCACCACACTTAGATTCCCTCTCCACATGAAGGGATAGTCAAAACATAGGCACTTAGGGGGTTAAGAACCATATTTATCCTCTTTTGATTTCATTTTTTGCCACATGGATGACTTGTTTTTATTGTAAAAGTTAAGTTAGGATCATTTTCTATCACATATATAAACACTTGCATTCAGACCAGAAAACTAACTTCAATCATTGAGTATGCTCTTCTCTCGCACCATAGAGCGATCTTGAGAATCAAAAAAACGATTGAGGGAAGATTTCATCTCCCTTAAAAACAAAATCTTTAGGAGAGGACAAAGCCCCCCTAGAGCCCCTCTTAGTTTCTTTTAAAAACATCTTAAATTTGTAAAGGGCCCATACATGCCCACATGTTGCAAAGTTAGACAGTTTTTGAAGCTACTTTCTTAGTTTACATCACTAGGGGAGTTTAAAGATTATTATAATGGGCCCATACATGCCCACATGATTTCAATCTAGGATAGTTTTTGAAGCTTTCTTAGATTACTTCACATTAGGGAGTTTAAAGGATTAGTAAGGACCCATATTTCCACATGCTAGTTCTTTACGGACTTTAAAATTCCACAAGGTTGTACCAATGGCATCTAGTAAGATAGGTAATCAAGACTTGTAAAGGACCACAAGAAGTCCACATGCTGTGAGGTGATACCTAACTTATTAAAAATTTGACACATTTTATCACTTGCTCACACACAAAGTCACTATTCACTCACATAATTTTGTCTTGAATTGTGGAGGTTGAAGTAGGTTTCCTCCAAAGGGATTCTGAAATGTCCCGCTTTTTTATTGAAGGAATTATCCACACCCACTTAATTCAAATGCGATTGGTTCACACCCCCAATCTCTCAAACAACCACATCTAAATTTTTTCTAAAAACTCCCTAAGTTTTCCTCCACAGGAGGTGCTAAAAGAATTTTTTTAGTCTAGGTAGGATCTCGGGGATAGGCATCCAAATAACTCCCCATTATCTGGTTCTCACATCTTCAAACATTAGAAGTTGACAAATAGGGAACTTTAAAATCCTCCAAGTCAAGTGTTCCTAACACCATAAGACAGAGAGATACCCATGAAGGGTCGAAGGCCGAGGTCCGGTTGTTCTGTGCGTCCCCCCTTGAGGCACCCACCTCTTGGACGAGATCCAGCCCGTGACCCATTTTTGAGGCCGAAAATCTAAATGTCACACTTTGACCGAGGTACCTAGTGGCCAAATTTTAGGACAGCTAACCAGGTGGCAATTGTGGGTTGCAATTGCACCTTGATCAGATTTTGTGTGGCTATTGGGAAATATCGCCATCTCTTTCGGGATATGCACCCTCTACCCCTCATTATAACTGATTGTTTCATCCTTCACTAGTTCCTCTTCTGGTGGCTTCAGACCCCACTGTTGAGTGCTATTGGAAGGTCCAGTGCTATTTGAGAGGAAGGACGTTATGTCTTTTAAGACACGAGCATTTGTTTTCTTTGTTCTCCCACACGGACAAAATCCACCTACCCACATGTATGATTCTTTTTCAATTGATTTATGTATGATGCTCTTGTGATTACATGCAATTGTGAGATGTATTGTGAAGGTCCTGTTGATTAAGGTTGGTTGTCATTGATGTCAACCCTTGAAGAAAGATCTGTAGCACAAAGGTTTGGGTAATGGACCCAAGTTTGTTTGAAGTAAAGATGATTCATTATTGTATTTTCATGGTTGATAATAATTAAAGATGGATGAACTCCAAAGTGATCCCCTTATGGTGAAATCCCTCATGAGAAAACACTTTGTGGAGTAAGAGAACCCATGATTAATTATGGAATAATGAGATGAAGGAGAGTGAATTTTTTAGGGAAACTATCCTATATGGATAGTTCTTGTTATTCCATTTCTGGTGGTATGTGGAACGTCACATAACTCCTCATGGTTAGAGAGTTATGACCATGTGAAGTTGGAGAACCCAAGTTTGGGTAATGGACCGAAGTTTGTTTGATGGATAACGGTATGATTTTTGATATATTTGAAGGTAATATTATTCTATATGGATAGTACATGTCAGTCCATTTCTGGTGTTATGTGGAACGTCACATAACTACTCACGGTTTGAGGTTATGGCCTTACGAAGTTGGAGGACCCTCACATGTCATCTAGAAGCCCCAAAAGGTCAAAGTAGTCAAAGTGGTTTAAGGGATTTTAGAAGGTAAATAATAAAGTGAAGTGATGAGTGTACTATATTTCAAAGTGAATGCAAAATAAATTATTTAAATAGTAAATTTAATGGAAAAATTAGAAGTGGGTTAACCCTGTAAA